>JAWWMS010000208.1:67918210-67939043 GCA_035048045.1 Chlorospingus semifuscus
TCTTTGCTATTCTGTTCTTAGCCAGCCTTCTGATGAAATCCTTTCTTCTATTCTTTTAGTATAGTTTTAATGTAATACATATCATAAAATAATGAATCAAGCCTTCTAAAACATGGAGTCAGATCCTCATCTCTTCCCTCATCCTAAGACCCCTGTGAACACTGTCACTCCTGTGCGTTAAAGGAGACGAGCCAGACTGAGGATTCCAAGGTTAAATGAGTTTATTGAGTTAGTGGTTACAATGGTATGTCAGATACCTGTAATCCAAGCTACACCTACATATTTGCCTCTAAATTCTCACACTGTCAGTTTCCGTGTCTCTAAACATTCCACCACCAGGTCTTCTATTACTAATATAATAATAATAATAATAATAACCAGAATAATAATCATAATATAAAAGGCAATGTCAATCACCATATTGTGCTTCATACTCCACCATAAGGAATTCAATTGGCAAAAGTAAACCTCTGGTCATATTAATGGGATTAATTGAAATGTGAGCAGTCATAACACTACTAGAATATAAAGAACAAAATCTGGTTCAAAAGAAGCATTTTTAAGATGAATTAGTTTGAATCTGTTTTAAAAATTCACATACTATAATGAAGATGACTTAAAAGTTATATCATTTAATTATTGGGCCACACATTGAAGCATATTGGCTAGTACATTTTTGCACTGCAACAGAAGCAATACAAGCTTTATGGTCTACCATTACAATTCCTTTTTTTTTATTATTTTTCACTTAATATACCTGCCAACCTAATGTTTCTTGCATGCATAAAAATTTCGGGGTTTAGACTTGAATTTATCATTTATTCCACAAGTATACCCCCGCGACACAAATTCTTTGGCCAATTTAACGCTATAATTTAGTTTAAAAAGGAAGCTTGGAGTTAAGTCCACTTAACATCAGAAGGCAATGCCCTGAATTTTGGGCACTGCAGAGAGTTATTTACTGGAATAGAGTCTCAGGTCGCATGCAAATTGTCACTTTGTCCCCCCCACCCCATGCCAGACGCACACAAGTCGGCAGGTACGCATACAAAAAAGAATATAAAACCCTCCTGGTAAAGCTCAGTGGTTTAGAATGAATCCATAGCTTTAAATTCACTTAAGGCCTGTACAGGGGAAATATGTTTCTTCTGGGACCCTCTCCTCACTCTTGTCTGATATTCTTCTGGTTTTTCTCTCTTTACTAGAGGTTTCTTCTCGGGGGCCTTCATCTTCCAAGATACAACTGGAGAGTTCACTGCAGCAGTGCCATAGACCTTCTGGTATTTAGTAGAAGCCACATAGGATGCTTTCACTGTAAGGACCACAGCGTTCATCAGGTTTTTAGCTGCCTGGATGAGAGAAGTGGCACTGTCCAGCTGCAAAAACAGAAAACAAAATGAAATATAGCAAGGTTACTCCAAAACAAAATACAGCAAGGTCATTCCAAGGCTGGATCACTGGGACATTTCCTCACTGGAGCCTGGATCCTCCCAGATCTCATTAAAGATGGAACAAATCCTCTTCCTCAGGGTACCCTGGAGGATCCAGCACTGGCAACATCATGCACTGAACAGGAAAGGTAAGACTGTGGTACCTCACATTAAAATTTTAATAAGTTAAAGGAAAACCTTGTCTTGTCCGGGTTTTCTTTTTTTGTCTGTTTGTGAGTTTTTTGGTTGTTGATTCTTTTTCTACAGTTTAAGAAGTTTTCTGTTTTCTCACAAAAACCCCTTTACTTCTTACTTAAACCTTTAAAAATTTACTGTTACACGTCAGCTGCAAAACAGGTCAACAGGGATTTTTCCCAAGTGTTCCAGTTTGTTCTAATTATTCCTGTTAGCCCAGGATAACACCCCCAGTGATGTCTACAGGAACAGTGTGAGGCCAGCACTGAGCTTGTTAAAGAATCCCATCTGAAAAGATGAAAGGCGCTTCTGAAACCCCTACAGAAATGAAAAGATGAGACAGTGAACTGCAGGTTTTGGCAGCTCCTGTAATGTTTGAGTTACTCCTGGTCTCAAGGAACGTTACTTTGTGGTTACCAGGCTTTTTGTGCCTTTGTGCTTCTCCCATGCACGAACCTGCCTGAGGTTCCTGGGTGTCCTCAGGATGTAAGAGCCCTCAAGGACTTGCTGAGCTTCAAAACACTGGGACTTCCATTCAGCAAGCTTCCGTCACACACTGAAGTGAAGCACACACCCCTGGCCAAAATGTTCAAAAGGATTTCAGCATAAAATGGGGACTTTCAAGGCAATGCCTCAATGTTCCACAACGTGAATCAGGTACTCGCCAGATCCAAGTGGATATTCTGGAAGTAATAAATACTAAAAATTTCCTCCTAAGGACTGTAGCAAGCCAGGTTACTACTTATGATGTTCAATTATCCCTTTCCTAAAATACTCAAGAGTGGAATACATATTTTTTGTGATAAAGATATACCATGGAAGCTGCTTCAATTACTCAAGCCTTTCCCAGACTGTAGGAATGATATGGGATATAGTATTACCTTTATTTACCTCTTTGATTCCACCCCACATGTTCAGTAAATTTTTAGCTATTTTTAATTAGTACAAATGGCCTGTGTCACTCCAAACCTTTCCTGCTCCCTATTTTGGGAGCACATGGCTGTGTAATATAAATGCTGAGCAAGGTAAGCAGGACAAACAGTCACAGGGCAATAACAAAAGCCACATCATACTTCACCTCAAGCATTTTGCATCATTAACAGAAGAGTTCAGGACAAATCTCCTTCTGAAGGGTCAGTGACTGATGTGAACAAAAACAGACATTACAGAAAGCCTGTATTTGAAACCACATTAATCTATACTTACCTGGGGTGTTTCATTTCCTCTGCTCCGGCCTTAAACTCATTATAGTTCATCAAATACATAAACAGCTACACACAGTGAGGTGAAAACCCAAAAAAAAGCATTTTTATGACATTCACGTATGTGGTGCCATTCCCTGAAATGCACAGTTAATTGCCTGCCCCTAGTAAATATTTTTCCCTGGGACTAATTTGTATTTCTGTTAGTAAAAGAAACGAAGTTAAAAGACGGAAAATTACATTACATGGCAGAAACATGACTGTTCAATAGAGAGTAATGAAATATAATCCAGTCTAGTGTTATTCCATAACCTCACTGCTGCATGATTTATAAGGCAATCTGTATGTTTGTTGGCAAATAACAGATCACACTCTATTAAATTAGGATATTCTAATTTACTACAGAGATCTACAATCAAGCATTATTCATTGTTAAATGATTCTTTTTGAAACACTGGTGGATTGATATTGAATATAAAGTGATACCATCAAATAGTGTTTACTTCATAATCAGTGTGGATAAACTGACTGGATTGAGCCTCTCTTGCACAGTCCTGAATGAATTCTGGTTGCTGAAGGTTTCCAACAGCTTCACATTTTCCACTACAAAAAGCTGTTTTACATATATTAAGAAACAGAATAATTAAAGAAAGCATTTTAAAATGAGGGGGCACCAAAATTAGATGTTTAAACCCATACACAGTTCAATCTACACCTCTGAACACAGCAATCAGTAATTTTATGAACTGTAGTGATGAGGGCATGCAGAATCTTCCACTTCTTCACAATCAGATGCAGGCTGCAACGACACCTTTTAGGAAACCAGGTTTTGTATTTGAATACCATTTTAACTCTCTTGAGTTTCAATATGCTGTTAGAGTAGATAAAAGCTCCCTGTTTTCACCATTAATAATCACATTTTAAGATGCAGATACTCAGTCTTTAATCCTAATATCCACTTATCCTGCAAAACACTTCCAAATCTTGGAACCAGAAAAGAGACATAAAACCCCACCAGAGGCTGTGAGTGTTCTCCAAAATCTGCTGGTGGTCATTCCATGCATCCAATTTGGCCACCTAAGCACTTCCCATGGTTTTCTTACAGCCTCCAGCTCCTTGCTTGTATTGTGGCTCAGCAGAGAAGAATTAAACTGAATGAACATCATCCCAATTAACATTTAGATCTTCCCACACCACTGTGCTGCTCCAGCTTGAAGCTGTGCTTTGCCACACAAAGCTGGAATGAGGCAGCAGTGAATCAAGCCCTGAGTGTGTTAATTCCTTACAAAATCTGGGCACAGAAACCTGTGCACTTTTCCAAATGTTATGTTAATTTAAAAAAAAAAATCATAAGAAGGAAAATTACCATCTCAAATAAAAGCACCACTAGGAAAATTACTTCATAGTACAGAATGCAACCTTTACTCCCTGCAATACACAAAGAATTATAGATATAATGATGGATTTTGGTCCTAACAGCCAACAGAGCCTTTGACTTGCTGCAAGAAGTAATGGTGTTCTGCTGCTTAGACCTCTTTAAAAATATGTTTGCCTGATTTTAGGAAAAAAAAAATTCTCTCTACCATAAATTATAAACTTAGGTGACTGTCCCACAAGACTCAGTAAATGCTGAGGAAAATTCAAATTTCATAAAGAACCTAAGAATAACTGCACTGCACCTGGTCACTTAGAATTATTAAAGTTGGAAAAGATCTGCCAAGAATATAATTCCAGGGTTTTCTTCCCCCTAGAGAAGATCCTTCTGGTTTTGAGGAGTTTTTGAGCTGCTTATCAGCTGTCCTGCAATTTTCCTCCCCTATTTGAAGAATTTTCCAGAATCTTGAGATAATCAAGATTTCTCATTTCTTTTACACATAATCTAAGTAAAATAACCAGCAATTGCAATAACAAAATAGCTCAAGAAATGGGAGGGAATAAAGCTGGAAATTTTTGTCCTTAACAGTAAAGCAATGAAAAGTGATGTTCCCCCTGCATTGTCACACTGCTGTAATGGGGAAGAATTATAATCTATGTTTTATAAAGGAAAAAATCTAACTTCCAGAGATGTCTTCATATTTATAATAATAAATATCCATAAAAATTAAGGGAAATTGAGAAAAAACCCCAAACCAATCTGTATTTCCAATGAGTAAGTACAGATTACTTATTGGAATCTGTACTTCCAATAAATAAGTAAGACTTACTCCAAAGAGTGAGTCTTTAAAACTACAGAATGGGTAGTTTTAAAAGTGCTGGTTGTTTAAGAATGTTCTATGTTATTACTGCTGACTGTAATAAACCTTGAAAAGTGGGTGAAGACATCAAAAGAATTGTAGATAGTTTCTAGTCTCTAAAAATTTGAGCAATGAAAATAAAATGACCTGTGAAATTATAGGCCAGCTCAGCTGACAGCACTCCCAAATGAAATGATGCAATGTCTGTGGCGGACTCCAAAAACAGAGAAAAGAAATTCAGTTGGTGGTAAACAAAGGTCTGTGTGGGTTAAAATATTTTCAAAGTAGCCTACATCATATTTTGGTATGATTAAACTTTGAGTTGCTTAAAATAGTGCTGTGGGTATAACTGGATCTTTGAAAGGTCTTTTGCTTAGCAATACATGACAGTTTGATTAAAAACTCAGTTGACACAAAACTAACAAGACACATACACAGAAGGATTCCAGATTCTCCAGCAGCTGCTTCCAGAAGTAGATATTCACACACACACACAAAAAATTAAAATATCAGTGCTGAACAGTGAATTTCACAGTGGGGTCTTGGAGAAACCATTTGGAGGCTTCACAATATTCATATTTCTACTAAGACTTGGAAAATAAGTCACTCATTTGATGAAATTTGCAGATAACAATTGGGAAAGTGTCAAGTCATTAGATTGATATCTAATTAGCTGCTAAAAGCCACAAATGTAGATTTAATTCTGGCCAGATCTACAGCAGATGATACCTAATTACACAATAAAGAACTTTATTCTCTGCAGAATCCCAGGCAATCACTCCTTGAGTACACAAAAAGGAGGAGACTGATTAAATAGGTTCAATTATCACATTCAGTTTATTGTCTGTCCACAGTCATGGGATACTGAGTCCTCTTCTCAATTCAAGAGTAATATTGAGGAACTGGGAAAAAACTTGAAAAAACTCAGTAACAAAAAACCATCTTTAATGGGAAAGACTCAGCCAGCTCTGTTTTTTCCCACTTTCAAGTGAGTGACTAAAAAAATGAGTTTTCACTGACTGAAATCAGCAAGTACATGGTAACAAAGCTGATTATATTTCAAGTTCCACAAGTGAGACAAAGATAAAACAAAACTTAAAGGCTGAGAGGCGAAGCAGGTCATTTTAGTTATTAATTACCTGAAATTATTTATTTAGCAGTTATATTAATTAGTCAAAAGAACTCATGAAAGATTGATTCTATTTCTTGAAATTGTAAAATCAATATTGGATGGTTTTGCTTAATATGTATTAACTAGTGGGCATTTTTAGTGCACATCAATTCAGGGAGCCTGGGCATCAGTTATGCAGGAAGGCTGATAACAGCCCCTACTGACCTTGAAAGGTAGAAAAACAAAAAATTAGCATGAGGAGCTATTGATAAATAGAGTTTGTCTGGTTCACTTTGTACAGATTGGGAGGAGAAAATATAATTTATTTTACACATTGAAATAAAACCTGTAGCTCCTCAAATACTCTTGAATAAGATTTGATTTGTACACCTTTAGCAGGTGACTTAGGCACTGCCAAGCCCTTAAGGAGTCTGTGAATTCTGGGTGAATTCCTTCTTTCTTCTTTCCAAATGAAATTCACACTTTTCTGGACAAGGTACAGTTGCTCTTATCCCACCCCAAAGGTCAATCAACAGTCTCCAGAGAAAATAAGGCTACAATTATGCAATTATGAACCTGGATGGTAAATCAGGAGTATGGATTTCTCAGCTTGCATTCTTATGCAACAGAACATTTTCCTCTCAGCTGCGCTTAACAGCAAATCCATACCTACCAGAGGTATGCCAGAAAAAGATCTTATTTATAAAATTATATCTTACATTTCTGTGGCACATTTCATGCATAAAACATGACCCTGTTAGAGAGAGCCAATGCAAGAATGGCCTGTTTGCTATTGAGATGCTCCCTTCCCTTTGGAAGGAGACATCTGCTCTTTATCAGCACCACTGAGGGGCTGTTTCAGTCAGGCACTTCAAAATCTCACAGGGCTCTTGCTAGCTGCAGTCCATCTGGAGAAAACTATCCTAAATACCTGAAAATCTCCCTCTCTCTCAAAAGAAGTCTTTATCTGGAATGCAATGTGCTCATAATAATGTTAAAAATGGATCTGTAGCCACACAGAGAAAATTGTATTGTACTTGTCCTTTCCTAGCTATTTGTTTTCACATTTGACTGCAATTAACTTACTCCTTTATACATGATGAATATTTAATTCATTCTGGGGATAGTTGTGTTTTATAGGTGCCCAATCCACTGAATAACCACCCTCATCTGCATTTTTTCAATTACAGGTAAGAAACCCAGGGGATTCCCAAGCCCATTTGGTTGTATTAAACAAAGGCTGCCACATCCAAGGACAGCAGAAAGCACAAAAATACAGCAGTAACTGTGGATATTTTCTGTCTTCTATGGACTATAGTCACTTTAAAACACATTATCAACTGCTGTATGCTAATTTGCAAAAGCAAAAGCAAATAAAAATACTCCCAGAACTGACATTCCCAGTACAAGGTAAACAGCCATAATAGAAATGCATTTCTACATTTGCTTTACTTATTCCAAGTAAATATTTTAGTATTTCAGAAGCAAAAGGATAAATGGCAAAATGATATCCTAATTCATTTGCTTTGAGAAGAACACTTAATGGGAAAGCTCATATTTTAACAGCTGAAATGGTGAAATGACAAAAAGACAATTGGAAACACCTGAAAGTTAACTAATTACCTAATTAGCTAATTATTTTTCTGGAAAATAATTATTGCTAGTGTCTCTCTAGCCTGCAGGTCCCAAAGGTGGAAAACACATTATTGAATTTTTGATAGATACTATTTTTTTCTATTTAACAAATGCATTTACAGTGAATAAATTATTTCTCCAATACTATCGTTATGAAAAAAAATTACAATAATTCATCTAGTTACCAAATATAACATAGGTTATTTCCTCAGTATTTAACATTTAATTAATACTTTGCTGCATTCATTTCAGAATTTAATGGGGGAAATTATTTTGACCCATAACAAAATCTCTCAGAAACATTTAATTTTCTTTTTCTACTCATTATTTGCCATTTCACAGGAGAAAAAAGCTGCCAAACCAGTACCACAATTCTTACCACTCACCAGAACCTCTGTAAGGACAAGCAATCCTATGCAGCATTGAATTTTTAAAATTCAATTGCTGTAGCAGTCTTTTTCATGCTACAGCACTGTCTCAGAACTTTCAGAGTCTGCTGCTGAATTAAAGTATTTCACAACAATCTGCATGCCAAAATATCTGGAAAAACTCTAGAGGACAAGGAAGAAATCCTCAATGAATAAAGCTAAAAGAGTTTTTTAGATGGGGACAGGAAAATTTGGTTGTTTATACCACGTTCTCTTTGCTAAGGTTGAATGTAGGGGAAGAAATACTTTCTATATCAACTCACAACTGAGAAACAAGGGAATGAGTCTCCTGCCAGGATGATTTATAAGATTTTTCCTCCAAATCCTCCTCATTCTGCAGAGGAGGAATGTCTGGAGGATGATGGCATAGGTGGAATGTCCTGGACAAAGAGCAGGACTGTCTAATGGCAATCACAACTCCAACACTCCCTGCAGCAAACTTGGCACAACCACATTTACAACTTCAAAATTCTGCCCCATGGAATTTTCTCTGAGTCTTTGGATGATTAACAGGAAATAGAATTTTGTATGACTGGTTTAAACCTAATATTCAACAAGATAAAAAGTCTGCAGCAAGATGAAGTCCAAACTCTACCTGATGGGAGAGGCAAACTCCAGCTACAACTAAAACTTTTTTATATTGCCAGGAGGATTCCTGAAGAAAATTAGAGTATGAAGTCTGTCAAAACTCAGTATCAAGCCCAACAACAAAGCAATTTACACTAATTTACACTGGGATTCACATGTCTGAAGTGTACCCAAGACACAACATGGTCTGAACCTGAGGTCACAGAAAAGCAAGGGCAGGTCTCTGTCAAAAACATCAGTACACATTTCCATTATCATATCCAATTGCAGCTAAATCTGAAAAAAAGAGGAAATAAATGATCTTTGACTAATCTGTGCTAGATCTCCCTGCTCCCAACTGGAGTTCTGACTTGTAATTTGAAGATAGAAATATATTTTAAAAGCCAAAAAAAAATCTAATGCTCTTTCAATCTGAGTTTTAGGAGCAAATCTTTTTGTTCTTTATCTAGAGAACAGGTACAATAAAAAGAAAAAAACCTTTCTTTCTAACACTCTTACCTGAAATGAGTCCAAATCGTGTCTGGTTGGCTGGAAATTGTACTCAGTGATAAAATGCAGGAGACTTTGGATACAGAAAAAATCAATAAAGCACAGAAACACTCTATGCTTTACATGAGTAAATGTGTTATCTCCTGCTATTCCTCCTGATTCTGTCTCAAAGAAAACAAAATGAAAAGCAGCACAAAGCAGGACTTAAGACTACAATGCTGAGAAATGTGCTATTTCCCCAAATTCTTTTTTAATTTGTACCAGTGTCAGACTGATATCTGTATGTGATTTATCTCCACATCATCAGCTGTGAGGATCTGCCAGTTTTTGAGGAAAATCTGCTCCTCCAGCTTCTCTCCTATCTCTAAAATCATGATTGCCAGGTCAGCACAGCGACACTCTGAAGGTAAGTGCTCCATGGGCACAGCTGGTTTTTCTCAGGAAAAGTCTTGGAAACAATGCATCAAACACATCAGAATAAATAAAATAAAATAAAATCTTGTTGTAGAATGGAAGATGATACCAGGATACTTCTTGCTTACTGAAGTTTGCCTGTTGTTTTTCATTTGTATTTTATGTCTTGTAGAAGCAGATAAAGGTTTCAGCCATTCAAGATATTGATCATTTTTGAGGTGCTAAAAGGATTTTACTCCCCTGGAGCTGAGGGTCCTTCCAGTGTTGATCAACTCAATCAATGAAAACATTCCTTTTTCTGTTTGGTTCCCTGAGCACTCTCCAGGACTTTACAACAGTGTGCAATGAAATTAAAAAGAAAAGAAAAAAAAAAATCAAAACTCCACCATAGTCTTCAAGGGGAAGCTCTATTTCAGTCAGATAGAGATGGCTTAATCATATATAACAAAAAAATTTTAGTGGAAATTCTACAATTTTATACCAAATAAATTATTCACTCCTAACTGTTCTATTTATTTGGCCAAGTCAATCAATGGTTAAACAACATTCAGTAAGTAATGAGAGTTCCCTACTAGAAGTTTGGTCAATTACTGAACAAACAATTTGTAAATGCATCTGTTCATTACATTTGTAACTTTAGCTAACACTAAATGTCATTAAAAACCATTAAAACAGGTAGTAATTACCTGTTCTTAGTGCAAGCAAATGAAACCAGAACAGAACAAAAACATTTGTAAAGGCCATTGCAATTCACAGGGAAAGAACAAGTAAAGATGACAGCAAATTGAGAATAAATTGGAATGAATAAAATCTTGCTCTGAATTCTAAGAGCTCATTTTTATTACTCATGTTTTATCATGCAAATATTCTTTAAGGATGAAAAGAACCTTTTGAGGTCATCTAGTGCAATGTCCTGTTGAAAATTTGAATTACATGAGGTTGTTCTGGATATTGCTAAAATTTGGGTATGTCCAAGGATGGATAATTTCACATCTCTGGGCTACAGAACTCCACCCTGCACTTGAATTTCACTACCCTCCAGTTAAAACATTTTTGCCTTATATCTAATTGGTATTTCCCATGTGAAAAATTTTTTTTTTTACTGTTTTTCCTGTCCCTATGTCCATGCAACTCTGCCAGGTCTGGATCTGGTTCTTCCAAACCATTCTCAGAGGTAGTTGTAGGCAACAATATTTTCTCTAAACCTTCTTTGTACATATACAAATGTATCTATTATCTGTGCAGATGATGTTGGCAATCTCATTTTCTAAAAGAGTACATTTTCTAAAAGAGACATTTGCTAAAAGAGCAAGTGTCCTATCCAAATGGGGGGAAAAAAAGAGTAATTGTAGCAAAGGAGGGAAAAAAAATCTTTTTTTGACAAATTTTTAATAGCTCACTGAAATTGTTGAAGTCCAGTAAGACTCTCTTCAGAAAATACTTGTGTTAGGGATTACAAATTTTCCTGGAGTCTCTTTTCCTTTGCAGTTCAGTACTTCAGGCAGCATTTTTCCTGAGTAACAAATGCAGAAGTACTGATACCCTCAATGACTCAAATAGTCCAAATGGTTCCTGTGCTTTTCACCTCAGGACAACCATCCATCCACAAAAGAAATTAATTCAACCACATCTCCAGATAATCCAGAATTTACGTAAAGGAGATGAAGGTATAGACTTCAGAAGGGTGGTGAAATGAAAAGGCATTTGCACAGGCTCTTTTCATATAAATTTCTTATTTAAATAGTGTACATTAGTCATGATTAGCCACACACTTGACTGATGCACTTAGCTGGCATCAGAAAAATTCAAACTGAGTGTCTTTAAATATTAGTAATGGCTGGTGTCACTTGAAGCCCCAGAATTTTTTCAGATGCCTCTCATTGAGCAATTTCCCTTGGAATGAAAGCAGGAAAAACAGGGCTGTTCCTAAAATCCATTGATTTGGTGTGTTTGGTGACTGAGTCAAAGTGTTCAGAGTTTTCCTTTCTACAAATTAAGTCTTGCACTCAATGCACCCAATTCCAGGTTCTGGACCAAAAGGTTTCAGATTCCTTTTCTTGCTGAAGAAGACCATGGAGCACTCGAGATCTTTCATGGGTTCTTTCTCTACAGAGACGGGCCAGAGCACTTCGCCTTTAAAACTCAGTTTAGAGATCTTAAATTGCATTAGAATCCTAAAAATAATACAGGAATCTAGGCAGGTGCTCAACATCTGCAAAGAAAAATTAGCTTCCTTGGATTTGGCCTAGTGGTCCAAGAATTCAAACAACTCAATGAATGTTTTTGTGACTGTTTTCTTTTCCCATTTGACACTTTTGGGGACCAAAAGAGAATACTTTTGGTCCCAAAAAGTGTCAAATGGGAAAAGCCCACAAACTAAGAGACATACAAACCTCTCCAACCTGCAGAACCCAAAGAGATCAGGGCACCAAGACAGAAAATTTACATAGAAAAATGCTCCTTAACAAGCAATTTGAACATTTCTGTTCAGGAAAAAATTAGGCATCAGCTCAGTTCACAGAAAGTTGAATTTACTTCCATATCAATATAAACCCTCAAAAGAAGCCCAAGGCTAAACTTTCTGACTCTGTACACACAGTTTAATTCACCTGCTTATGCCTGTGTATTTTTTAAGGTATTACCAATCTAGGCAGTTGTCAGTGTCTACCTGGAATAAGAATCTCTGCCCTCTGGAAATGGCTCCTGAGTGCCACACTAAGGAAGGCTGGAGTGAAAATCTCAGATGCAGATGTTTACACTTGGCTAGATGAGTCAGGATTCACACAGCAACAGAGATGAGAGCAAAATCCTCTTCATAATTCAATTAAAATCTTTCTGAATAATAAAATAATCAGTTTCCATTACACCAGAGACCTCCTCTCATCTTTTTGCACAGCTTGAGTGGGGCAGCCTCCCACTGTTACTGCAGGATTTCTTTCTAATTCTATCTTTTTCAAACCATACTTAACTTGGGTGAAGTCTTTCTCCTGTTGTTTTTTTTGGGGGGGATGGCAGTATTTGTGGTTCACTTGTTTTTTGGGGGTTGTTTTGTTGGCTTTGGTTTTATTTTAATTTGGCCACCCAAAGTGGAAACTGGAATATCAAATGCAAGGTAGAGAAACACAGTCTTGAACACTAACTGAGTATTTTAGTAGTATACTATTTTAAAAATAGTAAACTAACTAAAATTTTTAAGGTTTGTTTCTTTACATTTTAAATAGGAAAAAAAGTTATAAAGAAAAAAGAAGTATTCTAAAAAAATTTTAATTCTCACTACTTTTTTCTTTTAGTTACTATGCAAAAAATTTTCTTTATACCATTTAAAAATTTTAAACTTACTTTACCTTTCACCTAATCCTATCTCACAACAAGAAATAAGTACATAAGTAATTTACCAACACTAAAACCCACCACACTCATCAACACATTAATTAAGAGATCTGCAAATTCAAAAACTCTTAAATTAACAAACCAAAACCACTACAGTCATGAAGGAGTATGAGTTGTTTGAAAACTATCATGATTCTATAGATATTTTCTGCCTTGAGCATGGCTCAGCATTATTTGTAGAAAGGAAACAATGACAATATTTATTTCTGTTTTCAGTTTTACCAGGGCACACCATGTGTTTGCTTTGAGACACTCAGATGGGACTGATAAAAATCCAAGGGATTATGATTAAAGAAAATCATGTTTAATGTCTTTGAGTGCAACTGTCCCAGGATCAGAAAGTCCAGGGTGTTGAGGCAGTCCTGGTTTCCTCCATCACCACACTCAGTTCAATTGTAAATGTGTGTAAATTTTTGTTATAAATTCAAACAAGCTGAGGTCGACGTTTAAAAGGACTCAAATCAACATGAAGAGTCCTCCAGAATGCTGTGCACTCTCATTGTGACTTCTGCTGAAACAAGATTAAATCCACACAATTTGTGTTGAGGCAATGGTGCTAAACCAGCCCAAAACTGCAGGAAGAGAGGGCAGGGGGAGAAGCATCTCTGTGCCAGCTGACATGGTTTGGGAACAGATGGAGCATTTCACAGCTCTCCCTCACTTCTCACAGAGAAAAAGAAGGTAAGAACCAACCCACAAAGTTTTAATTCAACTTGTAAGATAAACCAAGCCTGGCAAACAGAGAAAAATTGGGAATTTCACATAGCTGCTTTAATCATACTGGAAAAATGCTTGATCCCTGTAGATGATCTCACATCATTAAACTATTGCTCACCTTTTTGCCATTGTGACTGAGGAATAAATCTTCCATCTAAATGTTGATCTCCTTAAATATATAGGTGTAAATAGACTAGTTATTATATTGGGTTTGTTTTGAGATGATTTTACACAACGTGCTTGCAAGTATAAATTTTTTAAGAATGATGCATCAAAAATTAACTTTCAGTTTGCTAATAATTTATGAAGATTTAACTCATTTGAATTAGCATGTATTGGAAGAAATTTCTCAGATACTTGCTTAAAAAGGTTTCATATTAAACACTAAATAAAATCAGCTGAAATCTAGGCCTTATAACATTTTAATTTAATGTAATGTACATGTAAATAATATTAAACAAACTTCATAATTTAGTGAACACACATTTCAGCCAAAGCTGTAAATGTAGGAATCTGTGCACTTTGGACATTTTAATATTTTTTTAAAATCATAGCTGCCAGTAAAATAATTTAACAAATGGGGAATTAGCTCAGTAAATATAACACAAGTTTATTTATTCTCCCAAAGTTAAGCTATTCAGCCAAACTCACAGCCTGGGGTTACCTGGACAAAAATTTGTTATTAGAATTGGCACAGATATATTTCAGGTTAATTATTGCAATAGTTCATGTAATTTGGAATATCTTCCCCTCTACAAACTCCCCACTATACAGAAATCAGCCAACTGCTAATTTGCTCATCTTACAAGACAACTTTAGAATGCAAATTTATCTGGATTCAAAGTAATCCACTGACATCTCTGTTCCATGATATCCCCTCAGAGCTGATCACTGTCTCTAATTCACCATCCTTACTGAATGACACCAATTCTGACTTTCTTTTCCCAATAATTACACCAGTCTTAAAAAGAGCTTCTCCATGCCACCAAAATGCTTTTGTATCATTGAACTGAGATTAGGGCACTGTACAATTGCTCTTTGTGCTTTATCAATTCTGTGCAAAAGCTGAAGTCTCCTGCATTATGCAAGAATAATTATGTGAGAAGGCAATTTGATAAACTCATCAGCAAAGGATGTGCTTAGGATCTAAATTAAATTCTACCTCCAAGCATTTGCCTCTGAAAAGAACAAACTTCAAATCATCTTTAAGAGCAGCAATTCCCATGAAGTTTTCCCAGTGAAACATTAGAGATTGACTAACCTGTTCTTTCCTTTTACCTTCCTGAAAAGATTAAAGTTTGCTGGGGAAGCTAAATTTGCCAGGCAAGTTCATGGCTTTGCAAAGGAAGATTTGAAGATTTCAGTGTCTGGTTTACTAAAGGAATAAGCAGTAGTAATAAAACACCTTTGCACATTATTCAAAGCTAGAAAAGCTTGTCAGGGAGACATTTTTATATTCTTTGTCATTATTTTTCTCTTTGACAGGGAGGGAAACAACCATTTGTGAAAGTTTTGGTAGGTAGCTTTATAAACAAGACTCTCACCCTCCCTGAACTCCATTTAGCTGGGATACAAAGTCCTGGGCTTGGATACAAAGAGCATCCCTGAGTCATCAGGGAGGAATATCTGTGCATCACTATGGACCAATTCCCAGCAATGCCACTGACCAGAAGATGGAATGGTCTGCACCCTCACCCAATGGCTCACAGCCACCCAGTTACCTGAAAATAGAAGTATTTCACCCATCAGCCTATGAACCCCCTCTGCTGCAAAGGCTGGGGCTGCACTCTCCTCCTGTGATGTATCCAGGACATGGTGCTGCCTTCTAGCGCCTCTCACTGGGATATGACCAGACCCCACACCAAGCTGGTAAAGAACTTTAAATGAACAAGAACAGCAAGATTTACAGTATCCCTAGGGCCCAAAATCTTCATATGATCCTTCTTCTGCCCTTTAGTATGAGAGCTCTGACATCTTGACAGCTTTAATAGATACTCAGGAGGCAGAACAAGAAAGGAAGATCTTCGTAGTCCATCTTGTCTTTTTTTAATATGCTGAGGGATATTAAAACAGTGAAGCAGTAATACTTGGGACTGAGGGAAATAGGTAACAAGACAATGCTTTAAAGTAAAATTGTAACATTTAGGTCGTGAGACAAAAAACACATCAAGAAATTCAGTCAGCAGCATCCCTGCCCATCTCAAGATCTTATCAAAGAAAAAAAAAATCAAATGCTTTGATTTATAATTTCAAAGGCTAAGCCTGAGTTACATCTCTTCTGGCTTTTCTGCTTAACGTTATGTCTTCCACAATTTACCTTTGAATTTTATTTCATCTATGAAAAAGGTCTTATAATTGGCTTATTGTCAATACACAGCTTCATATATATTCTGGATAAAGTGAATAAAAACAGTAATAGAGAATATAAAAAAAAAAAATAAATCCTATCCCATATAAACAGCCATTACCCACAGTTAATAATGATAAATATATAAATAACACCATCTATCTTTAATCATAAAGAACTTCAGGAAAATTATGGCCCAGCACCATAATTAAATACTGTAATTAAATTAATGGAAGTTCAGCAACTGAGTTCAAGGGGACCAGAGCCTGCCTTTGCACAGGGCAAGATAAACATTGAAGGATCAGTTTAACCATCAACCAATGGACCACCTGTGCAGGGATACTGCTTTGCAGGTGAATTTAACTCTGGGACTTCTGGACAGGGAGGAAACGCTTCTCCACAGGTGACTGAGACAACACATGCAATTAACTCTGTGAGTCCTGTGGTTAGTTAAAATAAAAAAAGAGAAACTATCAAAAAAATCCCCCATTCTCATGTGTCTTCCCTCCACCCCCAGAGCTGCAAAGACAAAGATGAGACAGGAGGTTACTCACCGTTGAGGAGTCACCGCTTCCAGTCTCAAGCGTAGCTCCCTCAGCACAGGTGGGTGGGTGGGTGGAAAGTTGACTAGCCCTGCCCCCATCTATGACATCACACTCTACCTCATAAAAGGTAGTGAAAGTGCTCTGAACTCCAGTCTGATTTCCGAGAGATACAGAAAAGAGATAGTGAGAGAGAGAGCAAGAGAAATATTGTGCCGTAGCGTAGAGCGAGGAGAGAGGGAACGTGTGCTGAAGGAGCTATGCTTGGCCAAGGACACAGGGCCTCCTCCACGATGAGTAACCCCACTGGCTGGGGTTCCTCTCACTCCTTCCCACAGCACAGGCCTTGCTCATTCAAAAGGGGAACGTTTTTGGCACCTTTTGATGACAACCAGTGAGGACAGAAAGCTCTATCCCAATTAAACGCTGGCTGACATCAGATGGGGCATGAATTTGGTCAATAGATTCCTTATTTTATGTGTGGTTTTGTACAGCCAAACTGCACAAAAACATCCACACCAGTGCAAGCAGCTAAAATTTCAGTGATTGCAACAGGAATTATACTTGTGTTGCCCCATGTGGGATAAACATCCAATTCACACTCATGGATCGACCCTTGAGTAGAGTAACCCAGAGGGTTGGGCCTCCTACACCAATGCATGAGGGAGGGCAGGAACAGAATTATGGTTTTCTTGCACTGAAAATAAGAACTGACAAACTGTGCTGAAAGAACAAGTGAGGGAAGTATAAAAGTTCTGGGCATACATTTATTTACAGAGCACACTTTCAAGTTCCAGAAAATAGCAATAAAATTGCAAAGAGGTGATGGTTTTAAAAATACACATTTTTAGACAATGACAGCCATACAGGCTGAGGCACACTTTTTTTTTTCAAACAACTTCCCAAGGACTGATACTGGAGGACTTAAAATGGGATATTCAGTCTACTTTATTGTAAATGATATTTTTATCATCCAAATTCTTGAAAAGCAGGTTTGGGAGTAAACATAATTGCTTATATTATCCACTGGGATTTTCTTAATAACCTAGCTGTAGACTAAAATTGAAAAATAGTGTATTTTTTTTTCTGCTGCTACACCTAACTCCATTAAATAAAACTGGTTAGAGAATGGGGGACTTATTCAGTGCCAGTAAACACTGCTAGTGTAAGAGCCTGCCGTTTGGAAAAGGAGAAATAAATACTCCCTAAATGTCTTTTGAGGGTATGTATTATAAGCACATGGACTTAATACTGATGCTTTCCCTCAGGCTTTTTTGGTGCTACAAGGTTCATGTGAATTATAATCTAATAATGATTAGTATTTCTGTCTTAATAATGATTAATGTGCATTCTCTGCTCTGTCAGTGTGTTCTTTGTTTTTTCCTCCTTTCTTTGACTGAAAAAAGGAAGTGTGTGACTCATGTCTAGTACCAGTCACTCCACCTGACAACAGAGTCAAGCATTTTCCTTCCTAGCCTTCAAAACTTTTATCATCATGGTTATCCTGCAGCATCTGCAGATGTTGCTTTAAAGCAGTGCATTTGTGGGATTAAAAACTCAACAAAAATGGGTGCCCAGTGGGCAAAATGAAGAGTTATTGTGGCTGTTAGAGATGAGATGTAACTGCAGGAACACAATGCAAAACTAGGCTGCAGCTGAGGAATGCTAAATGTGACAATGCTGTTCATAATTTAACTCTTGATTACATCATCTCTTGATTACAAACTATTTGCATGTTTGAAGACAGGAGGAAAACCTCCTCTGGTCCCCTGTATTGCATTGACTCCTTATTAATATTCATGTTTAATGGCCTGATAAAGAGAAAAGAAAAATCCAATTTTTAAAGGCTTTTATGGTAAAAAGTACCAAGTGGTATTCAGTGAATTCATAACTTAGGGAACCTATGGCTTGACTACTGCACCACAGTTGTTTTTGCCAAATAAAGTAGGAACATATTTCAAACTCCTATGGCCACCAGTCCTGATGGAGTCTATGTGAGGTTGCTCCTTCTGATAAAGAGAAGGATGTTCAGAGGATATAACCTTAAATATCAGAAAAATTACACATGTAACAGCAGTTCTAACATCTTGTAAAGAGAGAGTTTAGAGAGATAAAGAGGTAAATTGTATTTTATTGGGATGAAACATATGGAAAAAGCAGAATTAAATCCTGGAAGACTGAGTATGGCAAAGGACATTCTCCAGAAAAAAGAGAAGAAATATGGAGAAATATGGAAAATTCCAATAATGCGATATAAACAGTTCAATAGATTGGGTGGCAGATTATACCCCAGATGGTATTTTGGGGCTAATACTACTTAAACCTGAAATCTTGTTTTGACCTACTTAGTATGATATCTGTAGCTGATAAAGAGAATATAAAGTGAAGAACAAAGTTAAGAGCTGTGCACATTGACCTAAACACGTTACTGAATAAAGCAGAGAAAGAATACACCTCATGAAATTATTTTTAAATGTATGTACGTTCAAGCAAGTGTATAAATCTTCCAAATGTTTCAAGGAACACAGTTAAGAGTAATTAAATGAATGCATGGAAATGCAAAGAAACAGTAAATGAAGATTTTAGTATCAAATATTTTCTTAATGGATGTAAGTTTAGCCTAACAGCATAAGAAAACAATGTAAATGCTGGTCAAGTAATTGATTTAATCACTTGCACCCAGCACCAGAAATCAGCTTAAAGTAGGGGTCCGTGTTTAGTCTGACCTCAAAGATCTGATGGAAAAAAATCCCGATCTTCTTTCTTTCTTGATTAAAAGGATGAACACGTGGTGGGAAAGGCAGGCACCACACAGGTACCTCTGGGTGCTGTCTGGGGAGTTTGAGCACAGAAAACCAAGCCTGCAGAAGCATCACCCAGACTGGCACAGACACAGAAGGTAAAAAAGGATGGATTCAAAGGAATTGAAAAGAAAGCTGGAAAAGGCCATGTAAAAATGCCAAAGTGACACATATCATAAAACTCTGAGAGCTTCAGACAGACACACCTCTGACCCAAAGAGGGCCAGCTGCTCTGGGGCATCAGCATGATGGATAAGTGGGAAAATCCTTTTTGTACATTATCTGTCAGAGTTAAGGAATGATGAAATATGGAACATCCCACCTGACACTCAGTAAAGCTGTAACTTCTCTAACTTTTTGACAATGGAAATGTTGAATACAGTTGCAGGTATAAAAAGGGGATGAAAATGTTTCTGCAGTCTTGTGGTTCAGATATTGATGCTCTAATCCAGTTTTACAGAATTCTGATTTGGTCTTTGATGAGATTTAGCACACATTACTTGTATATTTCATCTCAGTTTCCAGACACACTATTACCTACCTGGGAACCCAGTTCACAAGGTTTTGATGAGGTATTAGTCAGAATCAGGAAGAACTGATGTTAAAGGAAAGCTTTTGGGAATATTTAACAGTAAGAGGTTAGGATTGATTTTTCTGATACTGGATAGTTTTTTTTTACTTTGATTTCATATCAATTTTTTTTTTACTTTGATTTCAATCAATTAATTACATTATAAAAAAACAAACCCTTTTTGTTGAAGCAGCTGCTTATCAGCCATGTAAGATTAGATGTGATAACAGAACTATTCTTCCTGTGCTTCTATGAGGTACATAAATAATAATTGTAATAATAATATCACCCAAGTGTGGAAGAAAATATTTCAGAGGTTGAAGATAGAGGGCTACTTTTTACCCTCCTCACTCAGTTAGCTCTCTTCCTAAAGGCCATTATGACCTCCCTCATTTAATGGAAACACATCTCCTTTTTGGATTTTATGAAAAACTTTGTTGTAAGCTGTTCTGTTCAGTATTTGCAGTTGATTTTGCTCAGGTTGGAAAAACCTGCTGATGTTTTCCCTTGAGTGCACATCTTCTTGTCTGTGAATAGTTCTTTGTATGTGTTACTTGTCTGCAACTCTGGTTGTCAAGAAACACAATTACAGTCAAAGTCAGTAAAGAGTCTGAACTTTAGCTGTTATTCTTTTAATATCTGCAAAAGCACCATCTGATAGCACTTTTATAAGTGGGATTTAGTGTCACCACTTTCCAAGTCAAGGAGTTAAATAATTGCAAGAGCTACAAGATGTACT
>JAWWMS010000208.1:67939064-67953968 GCA_035048045.1 Chlorospingus semifuscus
AAAATCTCCTATTTTGAGTTAAATCTGTCATTATGGAAATTCAGTCCCCTGTAATTCCATGTGCAAGAAACAAACCTCATTTTCATTTATGGCCTTGGGATGAACCTATTAGCAAATCTATGCTGTACTTTAGGAACTGAGAATGCCCCAGGGGAAAGGAATTCTTATTTAATACAAAATGTTGATGCTTGGTCCCAAACCATCTCTGTAAAGGCAATAAGATAGAAAACAAGAAAACATGAAATAGCACCTCTCTTTCCTTATAGTAATTCTTACAGGAATAGTCCTTTGGGACCATATCTTAGGGTGTGTTAGAACGGTCTTTGAGCCCTGCTAATTATTGTAGGGCTGCTGTAATTTGTGTATCACAAAGCCATTAAATTCCCATTTTCTTCCCAGCTCATTCAGCATGGCCTGGAATAGGAAAACAGGCTGAAGTGAAGCTATAACCACTGTAGCAGGTGAGCCTTAAATTTTTGAGTGGCTACTACTTTTAAAGCAAATGCTGTATGTAATGAAGCACATACAATAGTATTTCCTTTAATTCTCTAACCTTTTTTCATGGTCATATTTGGTTAAAGCCTCAGTCTTGACTCTGTAACATTTTACATTGTTTTCAAGGAATTAAATAGCTTCATATTGTTTGGGGTCAGAAATGCTTTTCTTTGCAGAAAATTGTTTTAATGAGAAATTTCAATAAACTTAATCTTCACAAATGCATGACTATCAGTCACTTGATAAAGCACAAAAGCATGTTCCCCAGAGCCAAAATGCTTCTCAACAAGGATAAAAGTCTGACCTGTCTAAATTTAAACATACTGAATGCAGACATATAGGTGGTGTGTGTGCTTCTTGTCTCCATGAATATATTATAATGAAGACAAGTGCAGTGTAATTTTGCTTTGCAAATTAAATTCTAGATAACATCTTTCCATTTATGCAGGATATATCGTTTCATATTTATGTGTGTTTACACATGCACTCATACAAACTGAGGTATTTTCATAGCCCTAAACATAGCCCTAAATATAACAATTGGAGCTTCAAAAGAAGTGGGATTATTGTACAAAAAATATTTTCTTGTTGGATTTTTCAGTTGTGTCTTGAGCTTTGTTCACCTGCTTTTCCTGACATAAACTCTGTCTGCCACCATCCACCTTCTTTGAAGGAACAGTCATATGCTAAGGAAAACAGATTAACCTTTCCAGAGGCTTCTGCACAGCTTTTCCTGTGGATCACAGTTAGGATCCCCCTGATGCCCAAAGCTCAGGGTGTGCACTATCATCCAATCCAGCCCCTTTGGCAAAGGCAAAACCCTGAGAACTCCCTGACTCAGGAACAAGATCCTGCAGGATCTTTCACTTGGCTGAATCAAAACTCAGTAAAATTTTCACTTAAAAGAGAACTCTGGAGGACTCTTGTATAATTTTAACTTGAAATGAGCTGATGATCAATATTAGACCTTCCCAGCTGCTACACTGTCTGCTCCAGGCTTGGATCCCTCCAAGGAAGCCAACTGCATAAACCCTCTGAGCTCCTGGTCCATGCTCCCTTTACTGGGATACAACAGGGAAGCTACATATAATGAACTAAATTCCTATTATTGTCAAATATTTGGGAGAGGCATTGCACAGAGCTTTAACATCACTACAGGTACATCTATTTGTCTCTTTTATTTTTTTTAATTCAACTTTAAGATGTTTCATAGGATAATTAGGAATTCTTCACCGTTTTAACTTTGAGAAAGCCCTAAGACAGAGCTTCTGTAAAATACATCATCTGTAATGAATAGATGACCATGAGGGATTTTATCAGCACTCATTTTGATTAACCTGCATAACTCACTGGTGCCTTTGTCCTTTAGGAGTAGTAAATTGACTCAGTGTCAGGATGATAAATTTTTTATGTTACCACATCATCAGGTAGTCCCTTCATGGACAGCGTACTGAGGGACATTCTGTGCCAGCAGGAGTTGTAGACTCCTAAATTAATCAGCTCAAACAAATTTGTTCCAGATAAAGGTTTATCCAAACGTGTATAAGTATATATGCTTCACATAGCCATATATTTTGGAACTGATTGCACTTGCTATGGCTGCATTTCACCCTCACACACATCAGTCTATCTGCATACATTCAAACACTTATGCAGAGGTTACTTAAATATATCTCCAGCCCAAACTGTCCAGCTAAAACATCTTTCTGTATTTTTCATGTTTGTCATATCTCCCAAAGCAGGTGACATGAGCTACTTGAATATACCCTGTAGATCAAGGTCTCACTTTCACAACCCAGCCCTAGCCTTCCTGTCCTGGAAGTTGTCTTTTCACAATGCCAAAATAAAGACCCTGAGTTTTTTATTTCCTCTACTTGCTTCTTCTATTAGGCAAGTAGAAATTATTGTGGAATTAACACACTTTATGGTCCTGACTTTATCTCAGTCCTTTCCCAACACTGCAATTCTTTGATTTCATACTCTTATTTTGCTTTTGGGTTGGCTTTCTTCCCCTGAATGTTTCATATCTCCTATTTCTTTGGCTTACTTCCTTATTATTTCCTAAGTGCTGTTCTTTACCCTCTGCTTCCACAGAATCACAGGACCAACTAGGTTGGAAAAGACCTCCGAGCTCACTGAGTCCATCCCATGGCCCAGCACCACCATGGCACTGAGTGCCTTGTCCAGTCTTTCCTTAAACACATCCAGGGACTGTGACTCCACCACCTCCCTGAGCAGCCCATTCCAAAGTCTAATCACCTTTTCTATGAAGATATCCCTCCTAATGTCCAACCTAAACCTCCTCTGGCACAGTTTAAGACTGTGTCCTCATACTGTGGCTGGTTGCCTGGAGCTGGGGAGAATCCCCTTCCTCTCCCGCTGCCCATGGTGCTTTGGATGCAGCTCATGGAATGTGTGGTTTCTGGGCTGCCAGTGCACATTGCTGGGTCATGTGGAGCTTTTCATCAACCAACACCTCCAAGCTCTTCTCAGGTCTGCTCTCAGTCCATTCTCCTCCCAGCCTGTGTTTGTGTCAGGGATTGCCCTGACCCACTTGCAGGACCCTGCACTTGGCCTTGCTGAACTTCATGAGGTCCTTGCAGACCCCCCTCTCCAGCCTGTCCAGGCCCCTCTGTTGCCATCCCTCCCTCCAGTGGCACCACACAGCTCAGTGTTGTCACAAAACAAGTGCTGAGGGTGCACTTGATCCCACAGTCCTTGTCCGTGACAAAGATGTTAAACAGAGCCAGTCCCACCACCAGCCCTGAGGAGCACACTCATCCCTGGTGCCCACCAGGACAGCGAGCCCTTCACTACAACTCTTGGAGTGTGACCAATCAGCCAGCTCCTTATCCACTTCTCTACAGTTTAGAGACAAGGATATGTGAGCCAGTTGTTCCATTTCTACGGTAAATTTATAGCAAAACTAATTTTGTCACTAGCTGAGTAACCTTTTTGCACTCCTGAGAATCTTGACAAGAAGGAACCCAACAGTTTTGTCAATTTACCAACTGTCCCTTCAGGAACCTTGCTTTCACATAATCCTCAATTCTTGCCTGGTTCAGGAGTATGAAATTGGTCTGTTTACCAAACTCCTAAACAACACTTTTCCCATTCTCTTAAGCATTTTAAATGCAAAAGGTTGTCTCTGATTGCTAAATTTAAAACAAAGGAAAACACCCCAGAAAGGCTTACTGTTTCAGGGAATTGAAACACCCCATCAGTGGCTCTTAAATAAGTGCTCTTAATCCAAATTCAATGACAGATTGCCTTCCTCACTTTAAATAACAGGCGAACTTCAAACTACCTGACTTTTCTTTGAGTCTATAGAATTAATATGGAGTAACTTGATACTTTACTGCCCACACGATACCAACTTGTTTTTACAATATGAGGTAGTTTAGAGTGATTCAGCCTTAATTAAAAGTAGGATATTTAAGCCATTTTTATTAGATGTAAGATCCATAGGCAGAATTGATAGGGAAACTGCTGGTGAGCTCATCTGAACTGCTGGATGCTCACTGTTATTCTCTGATAAATAATGAGGCTCATTCATATTTGATGAGGACTGGCTCTTTCTGGTTATCTTACTCTTATCACTGATCACAAATAAACATGTAATTATTTTGCAGTATATCTGTATTTGTTCATCCTTTTATGTTCACCCTCCCGGTCCAGGTGTTTTGTCAGTTTTCATCATGTCCCACCCAAAACTAATGGGATTGCTCCAGCCCTTTCACCCTCCTGTTCCTGCTAAATTCCTCATTTCAATTCCTCATTTCAATTCACCAAGCAAGAACTCCTTGATAAACTCACAATCTCACCTACACTGTCTTGTACCTTCAACAGAATATAGGAATCCTTCTCTGGCTATCACTGCTGAGCCTATTATGTTAAGATAAACAGGACTTGGAAAATAACTGGGAACTGGATCCAGCTGAAGTGTATGTTTGGAGTGTGCTTTAGCTATTGATTCCACACTTTTGGACAGGGTTCAAAGGCATGTGGCTGCTACTCTGGATGACACTGCACATCTGCCTGGTTCAGAAGTTTAAGACTCTGGCAAATTTTCTGATAATACAGCTGATTTTATCTGTAGGGCTCTAAATCAAACCTGAACATGATAAGGAGCTGCCTTGGATAAGGGATTTTCTTAAATTCTGCTCAATTTAATCCTACAGGAAAAACTGTGGCAAATCTACTAACACAAACAAGAACTTTAAAAAATGCAAGCTCACAGCCTAAATGGATAGTTGGTAAATGAGCTGATCAGCTACTGAGCAACACTAAAGAGAACAAGTGGATATTTACTCTAGGATAGGAAATGAATACATAGATTTGTTTTACTGTCATTCTCTTGCTAACAAGAGGCAGACAGGAATGCTAGAAAAATAAAGCAGCCCTAGAGTTAGAAGTCTAATTTTTTTATTTAAATAAGAAACATCATTAAAAGCAACTGAACAAAAGTAGCTCCCACAAAAAGGCAAGGCCATCAGCAAGAGTTAAGTATATGTAAATGGGATTTACTTCTCTGAGAGCAGTGTACTCTCAGCACCTCAGAGGAATCATTCCAATACAAAACTGCAAGTGATTATGAAGCAAATATGCATTACCTTAAATAAACCAAAGCAAGAGACAAAGCAAATTATTTTGAAGTGCTTTTACTCTGTAACTTCATTAAAGGAGGTTGCTTATTCTCAGAGGGGAACTAGAAATTGAATATTGAAATCTAAAATTACAGAAATGTAAATCTGTTTACGGACCAAGGTCAAAGAGAGTTCTATTATGAACAAGGCTATCATCTACACAATTAGAAATATTTTAAAAATATTTTTTAATTTTTGATATTAATTTGTTTTTTCTTTTATCTAACATCCTCCTCACCCCTTTTGCTTATTTTCTTTCCAATCTTTTTTTGGGTTTCCAGGGCTCCTCACTGAAGAACTGGTATCAGGGTTTTTCGTTATTTTACTTTTCAAAACTCCACTGGAATTAGGAGTCTCACCTTGGAACATAAAGGGCCAAATCAACAGAGGTCTAAATTGTCCTTGCACTCTAAATATTAATGTGGGATTAGCTGATGTGTGCTAACTCCCTATTGCAGGTCTTACTTAACTGTAAAAATGATTCTGCTATCTGCATGGAGGGAGACTGATGGGAAAGATCAAAGGAGAAAAAAGAGCAGAGGGGAAAAGGAATGGGAGGAAGAAAAGGGAAAACAACAGTGGGTTCTTTACTGGAATAATTCACAATTCAGGACTGTGACATTTTCTTACTTTTTGATCTGTTTTCCTATTTGCAGCAAAGTCACTGATGCCAAAAACGACCCTTCATATGCTATGCTAGAATCATACCAATCTATAGAGGAAAAAAGCAAACAAGATCAGCTTTATGCTTATTTTCAGAGGTAAACCATACTGAACTACTGAATCTTGGGGGGAAGAAAAGGAAACAGAAGTTTCATCAAAAGACATACGGCACATTAAATGTTATGTACACAGTATTTTTGAAGTTGTTGCAACATATTTTTCTCTAACAAAACTGTAAGAACTGTAGGGTGGCTTTCATCTGTCTTTTAGCTTTTAATTGGTTTTATGTCTCTTTCCTTTATATATAACTATGCATACACCCACACAAAGATTCAAACATACATATGCATACATTCATTTCATTTATAAATATTGATTAATATTCTTAATAATGAAAAAAATCAAGCAGAGATCCTACTCCCCATAATAATTCTGAATTGCAAGTCATCTTTTGGATCGCTCTGAATTGTCTGGTGGTTCTTTGTAAACACAGTAGTAAGTTACAATATTGAAATAATTGTCATGGTGCTTGATATTTACACCAAAACACTTCAATATAGCACAATCACAGAAATTTACTTCTGTACTCATAGGCTGGGAAGCTTGAGTTCTGGATTTCTCTAGTACTTCTAACATTGTACTGTATGCAAGTTGCCAAATAATGGTATTTCATTTTAGTACAAATAAAATACTGCTTATTTGTAATTGGCTATCCAAGAGAGAATGAAGAAGAAGATGGAAGCAGAAGCAGCAAGTAGACAAGCAGATGTGGATGTGCACTTGGATACCAGACCTCTGGATAGCAAAGGAGCATACAGTACCCAGCACCCTGAAGACCAACAGCTCAGAAAACACTGTCAGGAAAGCTCTGCACTGGCTGGGGCATATGTCAGATCACAAGATAATGCTCTGACAAAGGGATGCACAGGAGTTCAGCTCACTATACCTCCTCCTGCTCAGAGCACCAGCAGAAGAAGCAAGCTGGGCAATCTTCACATTTTCAGTTTTACCGAGTCTTTGGAACAGACCCAAATAATTTCCGTGGTTGAAGCTCATTTTGCCTTTGGGACTGACTGTGAAAACCCCACCAAACAGAAACACAATGGTGATGGAGCCTGGGAAGCAGCCAACAATGCCAGACTGGAATGATGAACTCAAGCAGTTTGGCCACTGATAATTCCACAACGGATGGGGATGTTCCAGGAACGAGGAGATGCGCAAGGCTCACAATGGCTTATTCAGCATCCACAAACACTGAATAAAGAGACTCCAAAAAAGAAACACACACAACCACAAAAGCCAAGCCAGGAGAAGCACTGATTCGGGGGGTTGTTTTAGAGAGATGAACATGACAACTCAATGGGAATGAAAGGCTGGACCCAGATGGCAGGAGGCAAGAAAAGATCATGGCAATTGTGATGCAGCATAGCTGTCAGTGATACAAGGACAGATCACGCCGCTGCTGTCAGGAAAATGGAAGAGGATTTTTCATTGCTGTGGGAAGATCAAGGCATTAAAATTACATACGTACATACGTCAAGAAGTGAAGACCAATTGCAGGACAGATACAGGAACCTTTAAGCAGCTCCTTTTAGGATTGTGTATATGACTTCAAAATGTCTGATCCAAGAAAGCCTGGCAAGTGTTTAAGACCTTCTATAGTGCTTTGCAAAGCAAAAAAAAAATACAGTTATGTGACTGAGAACACTTTCTGTGACTTCTGATATGTTTGAGGAAGGCCAGTGATGCCACTGGGGAATCTCATGGATGGAATGAAGGGCACAAGTTTGTTGTTCTAATAATCTTCGTACTTGATTGGGCTGAAACAATGAAAGGGTGCTTTTTCAAAACCATGTTTGGAAACAATTTGTTTTGAGCATCTTGGGTCTCACAAATCACTATTGTTTTGAAACCACTCAGGAGAGTGGAATATGTTACAAATTTGCATACATATGGTCTGTACTTGAGTTAGAGGATAACAAAGGTGTCATGGGGCTAAACTAGTGTCAAAGAAAAAATAAAAAATCACAAAGAGCAGTCATTGCTTCTTTGTGGTTCTAGCATACTCCCAGAAGCTCAAAGGCCAACATAGGAGAAGGAAAAAATATTTTAAAAATGTAAAAAACTCATTGCTTACAATATTACTGCTACCTGTCTTTATTTCTGCAAAAGGTTGTATGTAAGAAGGTTGAAGTGTTCATAACTGGGTGGTATTAGAGTATATAGTCACTGTACTTCCAATAGGACTTGAAAACAGCATATATATCAAAATTTAAAGTATTTTGCTGGCCTTCCAGTCTTTTGCTAAACCTAGTGTGCATTGGAACCTGAGTGAATGAATCCCATTAGTCATCACCATCTTAACAATATGCACTTCATAGAGAGCTGGCTTCTGCACAGAGGAAGGAAATTACCAGTACTAACAAAGGAAAGAAGATTTATAACGAGCAAATATACAAAAGCTCCAAATAATTCTAATATTCACAGCTTGGCAATGACTTTCTAGGCTATGAAATTTCTTTTCTTTTGGAGGAATGAAGATTCTACAAGGTTAGTATAAACAAAGGGTAATTGGAAAATCAAATTGTCCTACACAAGTTATTGTAAGGCCTGGAATAATGGTGATAGAATTAAAAAAAAAAAAAAAAACGAAAACAAAACAAAACAAAAACTTGCTTATGATTCAGTGGATTTTTGTTTTGTACATTATTGCAATCAAAACTTCTCCCTTTCAAGTGCTACATGGGAAACAAATGGCTAAACACAAATCCCAGCTTACCCCTGATACAATGAGCTCTCCTCCCAGGTTCTGAACTTCTGCCTTCACTTTGCTGCAGATATTGAGCTGGTGGCAGTACAGGGCAATGCGCTGCAGGTAGGCCAGCAGATCCTGCTTGCAGGCTGAGTCTGGGCACTGCAGACAACACAAATACTGATTAGATGGAGCTCAGTTCATGAGATTAGAGACAGGTAATCAGACAGTGGCAGCGTGTGTGTATTAGGTGGATCTATTCGACTTTGTCTTTACATGAGGTACTAGATAAAATGTGAAAACTCAAATTCTACCTTTCATTTAACTCAAGATTTATGAATTGCAACCTGAAGATGCACTCTACCTTTCTGAAAAATGAGAAACCTCTTTATCAGCATTATGAAAATAATTATTTTAAATTATGCTCCGCGATTATTTATGGAATTGTACTGAACACCCAAAAGGTCAGGTTTAACTTGAAACTCCAGGTTGCCTGCTGGACATCCAAGTTAAAATCCAGTATAGACCAGTTAATGTCCATATAAACCCAGTTCTGAGTGGTAACCCCACCCCAATGCCAACTCCTGTGTGCCTGGCAGCTGCCCTGGCATTTGTGCAGACATTCAGAGGATTAGATCAGGTGTGCTGGATGCTGTGAGGGTTTCACAATCAATAGAACTAGAAAGGGCCCCAGTACAATTTATTCATAGTCTCTGGGACTCTTAATAGAAACTGCATCATCCCTCACAATACCAACAGCATAACAAGCAACAGCCTTGTAGTTAATATTCCAAGTCTTGCCTCAGGAGAGCAGACCTCAGTAATTCACTCTGATGAAACAGAGCTAAAAGGGCCCACTGCTAGCAGCATGTCTCCAATAAATACTCTTTGGGGCTACCCAGCAAAGTCTGACTGACAATCCTCCTGCATGGCTTGGGGAACAAAGATTCCAAATATGCCTTTTTATCACCTTACAGAGTTAATGCTCTATTAAAAAAATACATATTATCAGAGCATTCCAAGAAAAACTGATAGAAATAAATGCACATGAGTCAACAACATCACAGCTCCAACCTTGAGATCACTGCTCTGGCCGCAGCAGCTCATGCTGGCAAGGAATGTGCTCATGGTGAAGTAGTTGGAAATATTGTTGTCTATAACCTCAAATGGAGTCACTTGGCTTTTTTCTTGCCCTTTAAAACTATTAATAAACAAAGCTGGAGCTTCACTATACAGTCTCTCCTCCTCAGACAGTTGCCACACCTTTCAGGCATTAATCCCTAAAAGAACTCTTCTCCCTACTGATGCCAATTTAATATAAAAATATTTACTCAGTTCTTGAAGTCTCTGAACTTAAAGGAGTGAATTTAAAGCAATACTTCTGAAGAGTAGTCAAGGCTTTAAATATAAATACCTTGGAGTGAAAAAAATCTAAGGGCTCTTTCATTGGAACAATAATTAAAAATGCAGCTGTCCACAAGAAGTTTATATTGCTCAAGGGTCCCCAGAATTCTGTGAAATATCATTAAAGTGCAAGCATTAAAACAAATACTTCATTCTCAAAATAATTTAACTGTTTATTATTAGGGTTACAGTCCTCTGAAATTTAAAATATGACTCAAGTCAAGGCACTCTAAGCATAACAAGTCTCCTTCTGTTTCTTTCTTTAAAATATTCCACCTCTGCAAACACTGCAGACCAGGAATTTCATCAGCTGACAGATGGATTTCTTCTTTCTGGTGTTAAAATGAACAGATGCTACATTTGAAGGACTGGAATGGGTTAACTACAGGAAAAATGCTCACTGCTGCTGCTGAAGGCCTAAACCCAACATTTCTGAGGCTACAGAAAAATGGAAGTTTTGGGGTTTTTTTGCCACTCTGGCCCATATTCCATGGCAAGGTGTTTCACACTATCACACTCTTACTTGAAGCAGAAAATGACATTCATATTTTGAAGAGAAAGATTAGAGGCACGGAAGGCATCAGTTCCCACTTCCAGCAAATTTTCTCTTGATGTCAATGAAATGAAAGAAACTATAGGAAATTTGCAAAGGGAAAAAACAGTGAAGTTTAATTTGTCTGAATCTAAAATTAGCTTTGTAAGGCCTGGATTTAAATTTGGCTCTTGGCTTTTAATACATTGCTTCCTCTTGCTCTCCAGATGAATAGATAAATCTGAAAATATACATACAGCAAGGTCCTCTGTCCATGTGTGACATGAATTTGGTAAAGGAAGTGGGGACACAGACCCCACAACATGCACAACACACTGAGGCAAACCAGAAAACAGGGAGTCAGAGAACCTTGGAGGAGTAAAGAGCCAAATCAAGGGAAAATTGCTGGAAGAATGAGCTGAAAAGAATCTAAACATTCCTAAACGCTTGGCAAGTGGAATGGAGCATCCAAATCCTTACTGCTTTTTGAACAGCAAAGCTATTTTGGAAGTGATGATCTCACAGGTCTTTTCCAACCTGAAGGAGTCTCTATCTAATTCTATCAGGCCCAGAAGTGAGGCCATTTCTGAATTTTGGAGAAACTCATTTATGAATTTCCTGTTCTGCAAAATGCTGATGGGTCTAGAAGAACCAATGGGAAGATCAGGATCCAAGACACTCAACAGGTAATTTTCTGGTAAAACAGACTTTTCCTGCAAAAGGCAAATCATCCCATAGAGGTTCCATTGTGTTTCAGCTCATTTTGGGCTACCTGATCAGCTACTGCCCGTGCCAGTTTGTCCATCCTGGATCCTGCCTCTGCAATCTTCTTGGCTGCATTAATGACATCAGATGTGTTCTTCAGGGGGCCTTTCCCTCTGTGGAACACAAGACAATTACCCACAATCTCAACAAATCATGAAAAGCAACACTTTTAGTGACCCTGTTTACCGCTCATTTTTAAAATAGTAGCACAAATGTCTTCTTAATTTATTACAATTTTGCCTTTTAAGTACTTTATAGTACAGCTTGATTAAGAAATCTTTCTGCTGTATTTCCTCTCCCTTACAAAATGCCTCACTGGCAATTTAGTCTGATGGTGCCTTCAAGCACATGAGCTGTACTTAATAGTATATGCATTTTTAAGTGCTCATTAAGCCAATGTTGATCCTGGAATACACAACTATTTCAAAATGATGTGATTCCCAAGCCAGTGCTAAATGTTCAGCCCATCATGTCTAAGGCAAGAATGTCACATTTTAGAAAATTTCTTTTTAGAAGATTTTTTGTTGGAAAAATCATTGGCATAATCATTGTGTTACACACTTGAATGTTACACTTAAAACATGTATACTTAGCTTCAGGCCTGATATTTCACCATATTTTTAAGATGATGCACAAAATTCTGATTTTAGTCATTAAAGCTACCAAAATGTATTAAGACAGAAGGTCTCTACAAACTTCTGTGAGTTTTCATCAGACTCAATACTTTAAACCTGGTTGTACCAGTAAAATTGCTGCTGCTCCTGAGAAAGTCTCAACTGGAAGTGAGTTCATTTTCCATTTTTTTTAATGTGGAAAATGACAATATGATCAAACTTTTTTTTTTTTTAAGTTAAAGAGAAGGCATTTTTTTTAAGCACAACACTGCATTATTTTTGGATGTTTTTTTAATCTACAATGGCAAGAATAACAGCCTGAAACATATTTCTGTTTTAATCTTCTTTCCAGACTTTCATTACCACTTTAAACAGATGAAATACAAGTATTCCACTTCTGGTGAACTTAAACTGCAGCAAAAGTACTTCTTGGTGACCTCATGTGCTTCTACATTAATTACATGAGCAGCTCTGACTGTCACAAACTCCATGCATTTGAAAAATTATTTTGTTCTAACACTGCTGAGGTTACAGCCAACCAAAAAGCTGTGAAAGGCTTGTTTCTGTTTTAATGGAATATATTAAACAACTTGTTATTGAATCTGATGCAGAGAGAGGTGCACTTTGATTTCTTTTTTATTTACTTCAAATGTGTCAGTAATCTTTATCTCATTTTCAAATTAGTTTTGTTCTTTTGATGCTAGAAAATACAATTACCAAACTGCCAATTTCATGCTCAATAAATCAAAGGTTGTCCAGGAGGTTGCAGAAACTGTGCATAATCTGGGCTGTTGCTTCAAAACATAATTTCTTCCTTCCATGATACAATGACAATGTTTTGGGCAGTTTTCACCTTATGTTTTGTTGACAGAAGGATCAGAGACACCAAGACAATACAAATAGAAAAGTAACACAGAATTCTGTAAAATATGCTCTCCATCCATTTCCACCCCTTGCCACTACCCCAGGTCGCTGCAAGCCCCAACCAACTGAGCTTGAACACTCCCAGGGATGGGGCAACACAAAGAGATGAATAAATGAATGTTTGATTTTAATCTTGAAAAAAAAAAAAACCAGGAAGATTTTCATCCTGTTTTGTGTAATCACACTTTGATAAATACCATTTAAACTTTTGAACCCACTTAAAAAATAAGCACTGAACAAAATTTAATTTACTACGATGATCTGGAATTCAAAGAATCTTGTAAACCTTTCTCCCTGGTGTGATTAACAACATGACCATAATAAAGGACAATAATTCTGTTTACATTGTATCATTAATGAATGGCCTCTGCAATTAGAGAAGAATAAGGCATCAATAGAGAAAAGAAATGAAAGCAAAAAAAAGAAATCATTACTGACAGACTTCCACAAAGCATTAGATCAAACCAGTTTCATTTCATTTGGGATTTTTTTTGGAAGGAAGTTCAATGTTTAAATTATATAAATAGTTTTGCCATTATTTTTGATTGACACAAATTGTGCTGAAATGTTGAAAGTTCAGAGAGGCACATGCACTTAGATGGGTGCTAAAGGAAATGTCACTGGAGTGTCTGTAAGGTCACAGACTAACTTTACAAAATGATCTGCAAATAAAAGAGACTTGCAAATAGCACAAAATCTTCATGTCATTAATCCCACTTGGACAAACACCCAGGGCAGTGTACATGATGAGCACTCCTTGGCTTTGCATCCCCAAAACCACAGCAAATCATCTCAAAAGGGTACAAAGCAAGCAGAAAAGGGGAGATGTGGCCCATCTGAGCTGCTCAGCTGGGGCTATTTTGTCCTTACCTGGTGAAATCTGTCATTTCCATCATGATCATGCACATCTGCTTGGCCAGCACAATGATGTCATTGCCACTGTCATCCCACTTGGCCACCTCTGCATCCAGCTTGCTCTTCTCTTGGTGGAATATCTCCACCTGCTCAGCAATCTTTGCCTTCTCCTCCTGGGGCAGCTGGGCCATGATAGCCTGGAGAAAATACAGGAGTTGGGCATGAAAAAAAGGAAGATACAACATGGATCTTTCCAGTGGTCCCACCCAACAGCTTGAGTTTCTTTTTGTGGGAGTTGAAGATACCAAGCAAAATCCTGTAGGCATTTGATTTCTGTCAGGACATGTAAAAGCACATTCACAGCACGTTTATGCCTCTTCTTGCACTTTCAAGATGATAAAATTTCTATTTATGATGTCGTGATTATTCACCAGTTGACAAAGGAGGACTGAATCGCAATTTTGAGGAAGAACAAAACAAGTGACATTTATGGGAAAAGGCAGACTGAATTGCTGTGTCACCCCTAGTCTCATCCTCTGTCAGAAACAGAGGATTTCAGATTAACACAACACTAAAATAAGCTATGACACACAAGACAATACATTTGAAGTGAATTGTAACAAGCGTATCTTTTAATGATATTTAGTGTTCCTATTTTCTCTTGGAAGAGATGCAGAAAGGCACTGGACAGGTTGGTACTGATCTGCCTCAGCATGAACAAAGCACAAGGCTCCTGCTCCCCTCCAAAAACACCCTAAAAAATTACAATAATTACTTCTGAGGATCAAATGGACACTTTGAATAATGATTTCCAAGTTAAGCTTTTATTTGGCTCTAGGGGATCTGAAGACCACATTATGCATTTAATGGGGTGTGACACATATTTAAGTGTCATTACATTTTTTTCTTGTTTATGTCACTTTCAATCAGCTGAAGTCTTTTTCTGCATATTCTTAAAATGCTCTTGGCTTTTAAAAATTCGTAATTGACCTTTTCCCAAACTGAAATTAAAAAGGGTTATAAACAGTAGATCAGAAAATGAGAAATTTGCAAGTTAATCAAATAAAAATTCAAGATGAGTTTTAATTAGGCCTTATCAATGTAACTCAGCAGTTTCAAATGTGAGCATATTAGTCTTTGCACAGAAAAATGCAGTGTAAATCAAACTAATAAATAAATATATTAAATGCACATAAAACAACAGAACTGAGGAATTAACTGAAATTAAGAGAATATGATAGGAGTAGTGAAATT
>JAWWMS010000208.1:67954068-67977912 GCA_035048045.1 Chlorospingus semifuscus
GACGCTCTTCCGATCTGAATATGATAGGAGTAGTGAAATTTGGGAAGTTTATCTTGCCTGTGAGTTCTTCCAGTGGCTGCTTCACCTGCACACTCTTTAAACTGGTAAACAGCACTTTAATAATTCTGTTCCAGCTGCTGATATGCTTTCAAAGCAGCCATATCCTACAGCAAATGCAGCCTGTAAATTCCACTTTTATTTCTACTGAAGACCAACACAAGAATTTCTGCTAAAACACTACCAGCCTTATGGAGTAAGCATATTAAACAAATCCATTACACGGCATGAATAAAGTATTTTGCATCTTTTCCGCTGAAAAGGTTCAGACAAAATTCTGTTCTGCTCAGCACTCCGGACTGGGGACTGGGCAGCTTCTGCTTAGCATTATTTCCCTTTTAGGTTTTTATGATTTGTTGTTTCCTGTGCCATATTGCAATCTGTGTTATTCAGGATCTGTCTTTATGATATATTATGTTTATACAGTGTGTACCTGATCAAAGCAGAAGGATTTAAGCACAGCAGCAATAATAACCACAATAAATGTAGTAGAATTTAAGAATCCTAAATCCCCAGGTAAACTCGATTTTTAGTAAGAAAAATTACTGCAGTGTTTACTTGGGTTTCAGATCAAGAAAGGATGACATGCTACCCAGTCCTAAATGTAACCAAAAAGATGAGAAAGGCTGTGAAATCTGACAAAATAGTCTGCACTATATCTCAATTCTGTTATACCTGAGATTTGCTTTAATAGTCAATACTTTGACTATCTCAAACAGGAGTTTATGCCCTTTAAAATATCAAAATCACAAGAGATATTCAACTACATCCAGAACAGTTCTGTCACCAGTCTCACAGTAAGGAATCCAGGTATTTTTTGCCTTAGGGATGTCATGATAAAACTCCCATTTTTCTGATCCATGATATGGTTTATTTACCATCTATATTCAATATTCAGGGAAATAATTTTAAGACAAAAAGAAATCTCTGCCCATTTTACTGGATCCATGTCTTGCATTTCTCCCACACCTCTGAGTAAGCTCCTTTCAGATTTTTGTTACTCCACTGTTTCTTTGCAGGGTGCAAAACCCTTGTGTCAAGCCCCAGCCCACAGCAGCTGAAACCTCTGTCCTGGTCCTCTGAGCTGTCACAGCATCTTTGCCTGCTGCTCTTTAGGTTCTCAGCCCTACAAATCCTCTTCCAGACTCCAAGGTAAGAAATCCCCATTCCAGTTATCAACTTTTGCTGATGTTTCAATTTGTGGGGAAGATGCTTCTTATTTAGTCCATAGCTTCACTTCCAGCACATCAGAACAAACCAGACTTGTGTGAAACACCAATGAAAATAATTCAGATAATTCCCAGTTTGCTGCTGGCTCTCTCCTGGAAAAATGTTAAAATGCTTTTCTTTAAAAAAACTCTTTCTTTCAAATCAAATATATAGTCATGATGCATAAAACTATACTCTGATTATTTTTTCTAATAATCTGAGCTGAGAAGACTATTCAGTAAAAAGTAAACATTCATCAGAGGGTGGCATAATCCTGGGTGTTAACAGGAATATTCCTGAGTGTTACCAGACTTCACTTCCCCAGCACCTGTGGCCCCTGAAGCACTCATCAGCTTAATTTGCAAGCCCCATGCACAGGCTGAGGTCGCAAATCACAGTGACTGGAGTTTATCATGATGTAATTACCCTGGTAAAATTACATTGACTCAGTAGCAAATGTCTTCAATTACAATTAAATTACAGGGACTACTCAGTAGCTTAAACAGATCTTCCTGACAGGTTTGCACACTGGGAAACATGACTAATGTAAGATTTCTCTGGATACAGCACATGGTGCGCTGATGGGATTTTTTTTTTTTTTTTTTTTTTTTAATTTGCTGACTACTCCCACAGTTTCAGCACATTCCAAACCTGCAAAGCCTCCTCTTACAGCACTAGCTGGAGCAAGCAGCTGATACTAGGCACCACAAAAGCCTCAAGACCATTCAATAAATGCTACTCAAATAGGTTTGACATGAAAAAAACCTTCAACAGCTCCGTCAGCCTGGTCCCATCCTTTCTTAAACAACCCTGAGGGCTGGAAATCGCTTTCTGAGGCAGAGATTTTATTGGTCACTACCACACAGGTGGGGTTTGTACTCACCCTTGCACTCTGGCCAGCAATGAGCTGGTCATCCTCAGTCTGGACGCTCGTCCGGCTGCGCACGTCGTAATCCTCCTGCTCGAAGTCTGAGTCGTCCTCCAGCTCCTCGGGGGTCTGCAGGGACACACAAAAGCCACAGAGAGGAGATGACCCGCTGAAAAAGGACACAGAGCAAGTCCTCTGCACAGTGAGATCTTATTTCATTGACTACCAGCCCAGGAACTGCTGTTCTGTTCTTCTCTGAAATGAATTTGTCTGCCCCAGCAGTCAGGGACTGAAATTGAATTGTCTTAAAAATTAAATTGTTTCAACCCTAGTTTTCTTTACAAATGGCATTTGTCATTACCTTGCCACAACTTTTCTTGCTGCAATTTCTCTTAACTCTGTTAACATGATGAATGCAGTTCCAGGAACAAATATCCTTTGGAAACACTAACAACTGGAATGCAGTATTTTAAAATAATGTTATTTCACATATAAATGTTCACTAACACTATTATGTTACTGGAAATTACTTGTAATCTTCAGAAGAGAAAGTAAATACCTGAGAAAAAGCAACTAACATCCTAGAAGAAAAATGTATCAAAGCAAATAAAAGATTTCCCATTGAAAGAAATTGTAAATTATGTCAAGTGGTTTAGAAACAAACATGAAATTTATAATCTGTGTAATCTTGTTAGTCCACATGGTCTTTTTCATATACAGAATTTGACTCATCCCCCTGTTGAGACAATGATATCTCCACTGCTGATGCTACAAATGATGGGAAGGTTTCTTGGAAGGTTTACTAAATCAAGTTATGCATTTTCAGGCTTCAGATTGTTTAAAATGCTGGGAGGAGGGAGAAAAAAATAATTGATGGATCTGTTCATTTGGGGTTTCTCACCTTCTAGCAAAAAATTCTGAGAAAAAAATGTCCTTATTTATATACAGAGAGACAGTCTTATTAAAATCAGTATTTAGTATGATATTTAATATAGATGATGCAAAAAAGTGGAATCTTTGGAAAGAAGATTATATTCCATTTTATGGTTGAACAGCATAAAGTACAACAGCCTGAGTAAGTTCTGAGGGTACCAATCATGACAAAGGTATGAAGAAAAAGAAAAGAAAAAGAAAACCACAGTAACTGCAGAGAAATCCTCACCCTCCTGGACACCCATCACCCCCAGTGACAGCCTGGAAGGCCGAGGCACTACAGGAGAAATCATCCAGGCTGGCATTTGGTGCTTGGAGGCAATGTCAAGTTTCCCAGCAGAGGTGCTAATCACTGCCAGTTGTCATTACAGCTCTGTCTGGGGGCTGCTCAGTCACCAGGAACGGCTCCAAACCCGCTAACAGAACACAGAGGAAACTTCTGGTGGTATTTCTGTTCCAGCCTGGCTCCCAACACCAAGTGCACATCCCTGTTTGTAGCTGCACAGTGAAGTGCACAGGATGGGGAGGGTAAAACACAGCCATCTTGGTGTGACTCAGAGCGTGAATTAAATATGGGCTTTGGTGCTGAGCTGGAGGAAGAAATAACCAAGTGTGACAGTGCGGTAATGAACCTGCACCTCTGAAGAGAGGCATGCACAGAGAGTGTGTCTAACAGGACAGGCAGGAGAAGAAGTTCAGATGAAAAATGAATTTACCTTCTCTCTACTGTCACAGATAAAATAGAAGGATTGGTACCCATCCAATGGTCCTGTTTTCCAATCACCTTTAATCTCTTTGTTTTCTCTGCTCAGCTGCCCGAGGGCAGGATGAGACCTTAAAATCTGTCATAAACAAGCAAGGTACAAAGAGAATCCTACAACTCCCTGAGCAAAGAGTGTTTTCTATCACAAGGCTCAGCTTTTCATCTGCCTAGGCTTTGCTGTTCAGAACAAGAACAGGGTGCAGAGCTTCAATAAAGCAGCTGGCTCTTCCCCATCCTCCAAGTCCACTCAATGAGCCAGTTTCACTGGTCATTGTAAATCCAGTACCATTTCACACCCCAAATATACTCCTGTTAGTTTCTTCTGTCTCCACTTTTATAAATAAGATTATAAAACATAATGTGCAGTCCTTTCCAAGTCCTTTTATAGTCAAACTTGCAGTAAAGATGTAATATTCAAAATATTACATCTCAACATGGTAACCAGTAAGGACATGAGGCTGCCTCTTAAAAAGAAAAAACATATTCTGAAAATTCGATGCAATGACTTATTCTTGAAGAAATATCCAGAAAAAAATGTATTGCTGTTACTGACATTCATGATCTTGAAATCTGTGGCCTTTAAAAGACTGAAATTTAATGGGTATAAATGTTGAACTTGGAGAAAATGTAGTGCAAACCAAAAGGGCAAGCAATGCAACTGTTAGCAATATACTACAAGCACAAGACAACTTCCTATTCCCCTCTGTACAAGTGAGATCTAATTCACAGTGATCTTTCAGATTCACTCTTTTCATGTTTTCAAGTGTGGTGAATTTTACACTCTCATTTTCTTCCCCAAACAGCTGCACTTTGCATTAAGGTGAAAAAGTAGGGTTAAGTTTTATTTGTTTTCTGCCATTTTGAGCATTTTCATGCTTTTCACCATTGCACCTTTGCTTTGTCTCAGCTGATGCCCTGGAGATGCAGCCCATAGAAAATAGAGTCTCCCTTTTGTTTAGACAGAAAGGTACAAAAAAAAAAAAACATTATATTGAATTTGACTTAAAGGACTACTCTTAGCAAGGCCTTCTAACACACCAGAATGACTCTAATTTTTGTGCACAACTAACAGGACCTTTATATTTAAAACCTTGTTTCCAGGACAACAGAGTCTGAGACTTCATTTCCCTGAGCTGGAAGACAGAAAGACTGATTCTGTCTTGCAGACACCTGGATTTATGGTTACACAAATGTAGGAATTCACAGATTCCTCACAGATCTGAGGCTGGAGACAGCTTCCAAACAGAGCTGACAGCCACCAGTGGCAGAGGAAGCTCAAGTAATATTCAAAACTAATGGATTTCATGCACTGATTGATTTCAGCAGGAAAATGGACCATTTTCATAATTTTTAATCTGTTTTGTAGCACAAGCCATAAGAGTTCCCAAGATTTTTTTTCAAATACAGTATCTCTACTACACACAACATTCATCTAACTCAGAGGAAGTTTTCCAGTGAAGAATCTTTCACAATCCCAGATAAATCACACAATAAATATATGCTTTCCTCTTTTGAGATGCATGTTTTATTTCTAATATGAATGTGGTGACTTTCAACTTCCAGGCATTGGAATATATATATATTTTTAATATCTCTCTGGCTGTTTGATTGAAGAGCTTGCTGTGAACAAAATATCTTCCATCTATGTCATTTTTTTAATCTTTTGTGACTGCAGTATGAATATGTGAATTATACAAGTATATGTGAATTATACAAGTATAAGGAACAAAATGGCATGTATATGCAGATTTGTAAATGCTATTTGTTTCATATTTCACCAACTCAAATGTACTTGATGAAGACAGAAACCCCACTTTGCTATGCACTTAAAAATTGTACGAGGCAATTACAAGAATTTCAGCACTGTGAACACCAAGTCAGGCTAACCTTGTAATGAGAGCAAAGGCTGAAGAGATGAAAAGATACTCCCCTATTTTTTACAATGAAAATTCCCTCTAATTCTAGAAGACAAGGAATAAAAACCCCCAGACTTTACAAGGTGCTTTTAAATCCAACTCCACGCTATTCTGTACATTTGTTTTGTACCACTGCAAGCAGCACCTGAGTGCCTCAATCAGAGACCCTCTCTCAGCGCAGGTCTTCAGTTGTTTGGTGATTTACAGTAAAATCTAACACTTCAAATCCAATCTGAGGAGCAGCAGGCGCTCAGTGGAAACACTAGACCCCACAACACCCTTTGGAGATAGGATGTTTCAAAAGATGATGGGATTCTGCACCAAATCTGGTTTTAGAGAGGACACAAAATGTTGCAGCAATTTGGATTTCACACCAATGGCTGCCCCAGAGGTGATGGTGGCTAAACCTGACAAGTCTGGAAGAGAAGAGCATTAATAAACCCAAACAGCTGGGGCTGAGGACCCCACAGTCATTTTTGCTGACTGTGGGGTCCTCAGTCAGGAGGAGAAGAAAAATCCCCTGATTTCATAATGGAATAGAAATGGAGGTAATAATAGAATGAAATATCCTGAACTGGAAGGAGCTCACAAGGACCATCAAACTCCAGCTCCTGGTCCTGCACAGGACATCCCCAAGAGTCACAACTTGTTCCTGAGAGCATTATCCAAATGCTTCCTGAATTCTGTCAGGCTTGGTGTGAGAGACTGAAATGGGTGAAGGCTTAAACATTGTTAAGAAAGGACTTGGCCACTATGGCAAAATTGTATAAAGAAGCTGTGAGCACCAAAGCCCTGTTCCCATGTGCCTCCTGAGGGGAACTGGGCTGTAAGTTAAGCCACCAGATGTTTTCAACTTAATCTCTCTGTCACTCTTTTTCTCTCCCACCTGCCCCTCTTTTTTTCTCTCTCTACCTCACACTACTGTTAAATAAAATCCATTTTATCAACTTCAGCATATGGTCTTGTTTGCACCTTAACAGGGGCAGAGGCATCTCTCTAACAATTTTAATAACCAGATCTTAACACCTGGTGCTGTGACCACTTCCCTGGGGACCCTGTTCCAGTGTCCAACCACCCTCTGGGTGAAGAACCTTTCCTGATATCCAACATAAACCTCTCCTGACACAGCTCCAGCCATTCCCTCATTCCTAAGATGTTCCCAGAGGGCATCTCCAGGCATCCCCCCAAAGAATCAAGTTTGCAGATGTTAAAATTCTACTCTGTAACATGAACTATAACAAGGCAAGAGGGAACACCAGGACATTGGCTCTAATAGTGCACTCTTGATCCAAACAAATGTAACACCCAGTTGATGTAGATGCCTCTAAATAAGAGGTTGCTAATGGCAAAGACCATGTTTAATACCAGTAAATAACATTAAATTGGCCTTGGAGATTCATAAGAATGAGAAAAGTTGCCATTGTGAGTCCTCCTGAGTGTAGAGAGGGTTTCTGGCCAATAACTGAGGGAATTTCATAAGCAGCTATGAAAACACAAAGTGCAATTTCATCCCTACACAGTAATAGGAAAGGTGTTGGAATGAAGTTATTATTTTCTATTTTATTTCTAGGTTCTATAATTATACTCTTAAATTAATTTATACTACTTTTTAACTTGTGAAAGAGATCTTTTTATCTGTATAGATAATAATAGTAGTCCTCGATGAAAAAATGAGTCTCCTTTCTGCTCCAGAGAGACAATAAATTCTCCCCTTTTGAGAGAAAAAGAGAAGAACAGAGACTATCCACCCTTTCTTTCAGCTTACTAAAAGTAATAACACCAACCAAAATTAATTTCAAAAGTGGTCTTATTTACTCTCTGGAATGAGGGGACTCATCTCAGATAAATTCAGCCTTTCATGGCTTTAACACAAACAATCACTGCCTGAAAATAATTGTGTCAGATGCTCTAAAAGGTTTGCAAGATTGGATTTTTTTCCTTTTTTGCAATTCTGAAAAAAGTTTTACCACCTGAATTAAAGGGTGCATAATATTTGACAGATTATTAGATGAAAATATTCTAAAGGCTTTTATAGCCTCACCCTTTAATTATACATCCCATTTCAGTGTGAGATGTTCAGATGGAAATGTTAAAGAGTATCTCAAAGTGAAACTAATTTTGTTTTCTACAGCAAATACGGTTCTGATTCAGCAAACTCTGGTCTGTGTAAGCTTATATATGTGGATTTTTCCAGTTAATTCACATGGATAATGAGTCCATTTATGTGCTTTAGTTCTCTGCCTGGGTAAGGAGTATTACATTGAGCTCCATAAATAAGTTAATTGTCTGAAGGCAAAAATAAATCTTCCTAATCTGGGCAAACAGAATTCATTAACTCATATCATACAATGGGTGGAAAGTCATAGTGATGTAATGACAAAAGTAACTTGGAATTTTCTTAAGGAGACTGGGAAGCCTGAATGCTGATCAGCTCCCCAGGTACACAGAACTGTCAGGCAGTGACAAAGGAAGTGATCAGGCCTTCAAAATTCAAAATTTAAACTTAAAAACATCTCACCAGGATGGACATCTCATGGCAAACTCTTGGGGATAACTCTTATGCGTAGGGGGTTGCTGGAAGATGGAACTCTGTGTAGGGGACGGAAAAACCTGGGTTTGTAGGAGATCCCACCTGATGATTGAGTCTCTGCCACAATCACAGTTTGAAATTACTAGAAAAGATTAAAGCGTGCTCAGCAGTTGTTCTTGTCCTAAGAAAATTTGGAAATTGTCGTTACTAAGGAACTGGAAAATCAAAGGGAAAACAGATGCAGATCTTTCATTTCCCAGAATCATCGAATGCTGGAATGGTTTGGGTTGGAAGGGACCTTAAAGTTCATCCAGTACCACCCCTGCCATGGGCAGGGACACCTTCCACTGTCCCAGGTGGCTCCAAGTCCTGTCCAACCTGGCCTTGGGCACTGCCAGGGATCCAGGGGCAGCCACAGCTGCTCTGGGCACCCTGTGCCAGGGCCTCACCAACCTCACAGGGAAGTATTTCAAGTAAAATTTCCTTCCCTTTCCCTTCCCTGCCAATCCTCTAACACTGCACACCCAGAGAACAGGATGGCTTTGCCCCCACCACAAGCCAGGACTATAATTCAGACCACCTGGGATAAGCACTGGGTATGAGAATGGAATTTGTGTTTGGCAGTTATAAAATTAAGCCTGTCAAAAGCTTTTTCTGTAAATGTTAATACATAGTGGCAGATGACTAAAATGGAGCTATTTTGGAGTGTTCCAACTGCCTGAAGTCTTACATCAGTGCCATAATACACTCACAACCACAAGTGCACACTACCTGTTTGCTCAAAGGAATCAGTTGACATTTCAGCCCTGTTACTTGCCTCAACAGTTCCCTCTGTGATTTTCTCCATAGCTTTACTTGTACATGGCTTTCATTAGGGCAGATTCAAGGCAATTTGGGTTTCAAATAACAGTTTCCGTTGCTGAAGAAATGTCCAAACCAGGTTTGGTTTGCTGTTTTTCTTTTTTATATCTTTGTCTGCTGACTGAAGTGAAAAGCAACACACACCTACTATCACAATAATGATGTTGTTATGTGGTGTCTTTTGTTTGTTTATATTATTAAAAGATGTCTAAACAAATTAAATCAACTGGTTAGTCAACACTGAAATGACACGTTTTTTACCTTGGTAAACATTCAAAACCATCCCTGCAGCAGCAAGATAATTTATTCATTTAGATTTTAACCAGACCTACCTCACATCCCAGGCAGCACACATACATTGGGAAAAAACTCCAAATAAACAAAAAATCCACACAAACTTTGAAGAGCTTGGCAAATTAATCCTATTACTATGGAAACAGTAATGGAGTTTGCATCTATTGGCAGTTGTGATCAAATCTTCTAGCTGATTAACATACTAATTGTGATTCATCCACTAAATAACCTCTTTATTTACTAATTCTTTTGTTGTTGGATATATACTTCTGTTTCATGCATGTTTCAATGTCAAGCTTTTCAATGTCAATCTTTTCTGCCTTACCACAACACGAGGCTGACTCCAAGGAGCTTCTGCATTCCTCTTATCCATGAGCCCTCCCTGCAAACCCCAACTTTTCAGTCCCCAGGTGTTTGACATACCCTGATCATCAGGACAGCTTTCCTGATGTCCCGGACTCCGTCGTAGACCAGGCGGGAGGCGTCGATGAACTCGTTCTCCTCGAAGGGCTGGGGCACGTTGGCGCTCAGGGCTTCGATGGCCACCTCCACTTGCTCAGCAAAACGTGGCATCACTGGGTTGGACACAAGGAGAGGCAGCAGGGTTAGATTTGTGCTCTTTCATGAACAATTTGCTCTGGAGCATGGATAGTTTCCAGGAGGCACGGCACACACTGTGCTGGAAATTCCACAGGGAGCTCAGGGATGGGTTTGTACCCACCCTGCACGTGGGCAGCTCTGGCACTTTATCTGACAACATGGAAATAACCATCCCTATATTCTGTCCTCCAATTGTGCAACAAAAATTAGAAAACTTCCTTCCAAACCTGTGATTTTCTACCTTTTAAAAGGCTGCGAGATACCTGAGCAGGCAGTGAAGTTCATTTAATAGCTTTACAACCTGTAAAGAGCACAGCAAATATCTGTATCAAGTGATCAAACAAACTGTAGCCATTATGCCTGCTAATTTACATAATTTAGACTCTAGCTCATACTAAATAATAATAATTTTACAAGAGACAAAATGCAAAATCAAGGATATACTTTTGTTTAGACACCTAAATAAATCTTCTGTTTCTTCACTATCACCATGTATATAACACAAAACATAGCCACAGATATTGGCTAAAAATATTATAAACTGTAGTATGAACTTATTAAATGTACAATCTAAAGCTATTATTTACTTTGGTAAATGGTTTCAGAGCATTGCTTGAAGTAGCAAGAGACTTTTCTTCAAATTTCATTGAAGATTCCTTTGAAGGCATAATCACTTTCTGCACATCGTGTTTGCAGGAAAATAATTCTTCCCTAAATCAGTCCTCTAACAACTCAAACCCAAATCCTACAAACATGAACATCAGGTCCCACTGATTATACTGCACAAGTATATTCCTGGACTTGTTTACTCCTCTTAAAAATTTAACAATAATATTGAAGGACTATGCTCATAGAGGACAAACATAATCAATGTTTCATTAGAAACCTAGATAAAAAGATGCAGTTGGATTAGTTCTTAAGAATTTAGGGAACTAGAGTCAAGTTTAAGATTTATAGATACCCATCTTTTCATCATATTCACATCAATTTTATTCTAGCATTTAGGTATCCAGATCATGTATCACTGATTTTACTATTTTGGCAATATAATTAGAAGAACAGGAAATTATGATTCCCACAACAGTTATTGACTTTTTTTTGTTGTTAAAATACTCCTTTTTTGCCCATCTTTTCCCTAAACCCTATTTTTAATACACTTATTGGTAACCTGAACCCAGTTGATGAATACAAAGGGGAATTTTCAGTCTCTTTTTCATCGAGAGCAGTGACGTTCTTTCCAAAGACCTTCATCTGTGACAGGAAACGATATTTTCTTCTTGACTAAATGTTCTTAAATTTATCTTACAGAATCTGACTTAAAGTAAAACCACAAAACCACATGATTTAAGAATAGTTTACATTTTGAAGAAGTGGCAGCAACCATGAGCTCAAACTTTCTGTTTCTGGCATTTAAGTATTACGCATTGGATGCAAATGAGGAAACCTTTAAAGGGATACAGGGATTCAAATATAGTTTATACATCACTAAATATATATGTATATATATATCTGTTCATATAGACAGATGAAAGAACAGATTTGTGTTTTCCATGCAGATAATGTTCAGTAAGTTCCTGGGATACACTGGAAAAACAGGAATAAGTGGCAGCAACAAAAGACTTTAAAAAAGTAAACATTAACAAAACATTGCCAGGCAGAGGGGAAACATTTTAATTAGAAAAGGAGTTTAAGAGAGATGAAAGTTTTGGAAAGCGTATTTAATAAATGCATATATCAAATTACCTTAATTAACAGAACACTTGAAAGTGTAGTAGGAGACTAATATGATTGCATAAGGAAGTCTCAAGCCTGAATATCAAAAAGCAATCATTAAAAATACAATCTAAACAAGTAAACCTAAAGAATAAAAGAGAAATTATTCTGTGTTGTTGCAATAAAACAAGTAACACTAGAGATGCAATAATGAAAACAATTTTAAAAAAGGAGGTAAACAACTGTAATATTTAGAGTTAAATTAAATTTAACCTTAAATTTCAGATTATAATTTCTTAACTAGCAGAGGTGGTCAGGTATTTGGTATAATTAATAGTAGGTGCAACAGGCCTGAATTAGGAATGGGCAGTTTGAAGAACATCTACATAAGCATAAGGAAATTTATCTTTTACATATGTGTTCAAGTTAACAGAGTACAGTAAAATTTACCCTATAGTTTTTAAGAAAAAAATGAAAGCAATTTCTGAACCATTTTCAGTGAACTCAAGAAAAACATTAATGGTGAAAATTCCAGGGATTTGGGAAAAAAAAAAAAAAAAAAAGAAGCATCTGTCTATTTTAGATGAAGGTATATAATCTTAATATAAACGTTCTTGTAAAGGTAGAGAAGAGAAGAAGGAAGATTTATACTATATTCAACATAGTTTTATTACCCAGAAATAAAATCAAACTTGACATGGAGCAATTAATGTCTAATTATCTGCAAATAATCAGCAGATGCTGGACAGGCAACAGATTTGTGGCAAAAAGTTGCACCAAGCTTTTAGAATATTTCCCTTGACAGGGCAGAGATGGGGGGAGCAGGTACAACACAGCTGGGTTTGTCATGGCCACATGTGACATTCTTAGAACAAAACAATGGAAATTTAAATTAAAATGGTTGTAAGGCGGAAAGTTACACTTTATTCATATTCCTGAACACGAGGTATTAATGCCTGACCACATTTATTACCTCCACTGGCTGTGGAAGCTTCTCTGATCTGTTCTGATTTTGCAGACCTGGCTATAATTTAGCCCCTAATTTAAAATATGACATGTAAACATTATCTGCTGTTTCAAAATGGGAATAGATATTAAAATACTTTATGACTGCTTGCTTGCCAATGATATTATTACATCAGTGCTCACTTTTGATTGGGCAAGCAAGGAAAAAACACCTTTAATAGGGGGCTATTACTTATTGCTTCTTTAAGCATATGTTGCCATTTAATGCAGGAAGTTTTTGAAAATTGAGAAATTTATTATTCTCCAGTTAAGCTTATTGAGCTCCACGAAAAACAAGCCTCTAGTCTTTCTTCTCTATTATTTACCATACAAAGAAGGATATTCCTGTGCCAAAGGTGAAAGAACCACAAGTAAAATTCAGGCAAAGGCGTGCATTAGAATCTGGAGTTAAAACTTGCAAATGTATCAGACAGAGAATGATTCATTTATTATGCACAGAGAAATTGGCTATAAATTTTAGATTCAGAAGCAAATCAATACTTCAGGGGCAAAATTAAACATTGGTCTCTTAGTTGGAGCTGTGGCCTTGAAAACAGTCACACACATGCTTAGACTGAAAAATGTGGTCCATTAAAATCTCTCAGCCTAACCACATGAATTAATTAGGCACCTGCATAAATGTTGACAGAATCAGGTCCCAAGTTAATAGCAACACTTCTAATTCACTGACTTTGTCATTCCAACAAAATAAAGACTTGAAAGCCTTTCTGTGGATGAGTTTCCAATGGCACTGAAAGCAAGACCAATGCCAACAAAATCTAGGTTGAATGGCTGCTAGAGGAAATATTGGAATCAGAAAAGTTGAAATTACTTCCATTTTATCAACTGATCAATTCTTTTGAATGATACTTTTTTTTTCTTTTGGCTGATGTTTAATAGAAACCCAACATATCACCATGTGTGAATTCATGCCTTGATCAAACTTGTATTTTTTTTTGTGAACCCCTCTGTTCCACAAAGAAAATATTTTCTGTGAAGTTCTTGCTTTTATCCCACCCACCCATATCTCCTACATATTAAAGTTATCAAGTAATTACCTGTTTCCTAAAAAAAGATTTCCTGCTAACTTTTTCTCCTATGGCAATCAGTTTGTACTGCGATTTTTGTACTTAGAAACATCACTGCAAACTTTGTTTAGTGATATAGGAACAATAAGATCCCTGATAGACAGAGAAATGTTAGGTTACATAATAAAATTATTGAGATAGAAATTAAAAAATGTTTGGGCGTTCTTGTTCGTAGCATTAGAACAAAAAGTTTCATTAATATGCAAGATTAAATGAATGCCTTGCTGATTTATTGTACTTTTATGGCCTTATTATTTAGGAACTTGAATTCCTCAGAATCTTAAGTAGATGTGAATGTTCAGAAATGTGGAAAGGGATAATTAAGACACAAAAAAAAGCAATAAAGGTCAAGGACCCTTCAGGTGCACCGTTTCTAATTCTAAGTAGCATCAATGGGAGTGAGGAAATTTGTCTGGTTTTGTCTCACATCATACAACTCCAAGTTTTAAATCTTTCCTTATACCAGACAGAGAATAGTAGATGCTTCCATGAGAAAATTAATCACACATATCCTACTTTAAAGACTCAGGTTCAGCTGCATAAAATTCTGATTTTCCTCTGCCACTGAACAGAGACGGAGGTCTATGGCTGTCACCCTGATTTTTTAAGATTTTCTAAGCTTTCTGATGTTGACATTTTTGTAGTGAACTTTCTCACACACTTTCTGTAAATAACTCATTGTTTTGCATTCCTTTATGGAGGAGGAGAAATTTGATGGACAGTTGGTTTGTCCAGTGTCATTGGAGAGGTGGCACTGTCACTCTCCAATCCACTGTCACTCTTGGAAAACTATAAATGTTGGAGTCAGAAAATAAAATTTCCTTTTTTTCTTCACCTTGAGAACAGCGCTGTGCGCTTGTGTTCTTTTGTGTCCTATAGCAACATTTGGCTTAGACCAGATTTCTGCTTTAGACAACCAAGTTTAGGCACAAATCAACCCCATTTGCACCAAATCCTGGCACATTTTTGGCTCTGAATCAGGCTGAGCACAACGTGGCTCCTTTCCATCCCAATCTCACTGGAACTGAAGGGTTCCCAGGAATATCACCTCAAATTTTGGCCAGAAGACAATTTTTGAAAAGTACCAGCAGAGCTATTTCTTAGAGCTTCATTTTGAAAAGACAAACACCTACTTGAGTCTTTTTGGAATCCAAGGATTTGGATCCAAGGGAAGAGCCCTTCTCAAAGTCCAGGGGTTGTTCCTCAGAGCCAGACTGTCCTCACACAAATCAGATATTTGAGCAGCAGAGAAGTGACTGCTCTCCTGTACCCACTGTACCAACTGTGCCCTCAAACCTTTGTATTTGCTTAGGCATTTCTATCCATCCTTAAGAAAACTGATTTTCCCTATGCCATGTTGATAGAGACACATCATTTAAGGTGCCAATCACCTTATCTACATAGCCCTTAAATGGCTTTAAAAATCTGGTCAGTTGTGAGTAAGATTATTCAAGAATGACACGGCAGTCTAAAGGTTTGCTAAAAGTTTCAGAGTCCCTGAAAATGTCTGTGCCTCTCCTAAACATCATAGTTGTTTGTGTCACATAAATCAAGAACATTATCTAGAATGACAGGCAGGATTTTAAACTTAAAATTATCAGGGGAGACTAAAAAGAAAGAAAAACTAAGAATGATCCATTATACTACAAAAAAAAATGCTCTCAGAAAAAAAGCTCAGCCATTATCCAGATTTAAGAGGTTTTAGTATTAAACATTCACAAAGTTACAGCTTAAACATTTCAGGCCACTGGATGAAATTGGTTCTGTTAGTTTTTATGTTTGTGTGGCTTGTTTCTTGTTTTCTTTTTGTTTTGTTTTAGTTTTTTAATTTACTTAACTGAAGAATGCAGTCTACTGGGAACTTCAAGTATTTAAACTAGGTATTTAAAAGATCATCCCTAAGGGATATCTGACATCCTCTGTCAAAGACAGCACAGTTTCTCTGTTCCATTTGACAGATGAATAAGGAATGAAATATGATACCTTATTTAGCTCAAAGTGTTTGTCAAAGTCTGTTTCTAAAAGAACTGCACATTCCTTATCAGAAGATTCTAAATACTTCACAGAATGTTTTTAAGTCCTGGTCTCATATAATTCACATTTCAGTCATGACTATTATAGTGCTAATTGAAAAGAAAAAGCTTTATAAAAGTCTACTGAAACATTACATAAAATATCAATGTTTGGGTTGGAAAAGATCCCTCAGATCATGGAGTCCAACCCTTAACCCAGCCCTGCCAAGGCCACCACTGCCCATGTCCCCAAGTGCCACATCCACATGGCTTTTAAATCCCTCCAGGGATGGGGACTCCAAACTTCCCTGGGCAGCTGTGCCAGGGCTGGACAAGCCTTTGGGTGAAGAAAACTTCTCTGATATCCAATCTAAACCTCTCTGGAACAGCTTGAGGCAATTTCCCTTCACCCTGTCCCTGTTCCCTGGAGCAGAGCCCAACCCTTACCCGGCTGTCCCCTCCTGGCAGGAGCTGTGCAGAGCCACAAGGTCCCCCCTGATCCCCCTTTTCTCCAGGCTGAGCCCCTTCCCAGCTCCCTCAGCCTCTCCTGGGGCTCCAGACCCTTCCCCAGCTCTGTTTTGAGTATCAAACCCTGTGTCTCACACTGGTGAAATGGTTAAAAGCCAGCTGTAAAATAATGAATAATGAATATCCACACCCTACAGCAGTTTGCAGTGAACACAAGACTTTCAGGAAGAATCAGCCTTCACTGCCAAACAATGATCTAGCCATGGCCCATAAAAACAAAATTCTCAGGCTTCCTTGAATTTATGGCCAAGTCCTGACCCTCTGGCCCACCTAAGTCTTCTGGCACTTCCCAGAAGGCTCCAACTTTATCTGTGAGTTTATGAACCCAGCAGATTGATGTGGGAATGGAAGAAATGGATTTTCTCATGCGCAGCCCAGGTGAGATGGACATTACAGAAATCAATGGCACATCTGGAGCTAAGGTACCAAGGCCTGGGAGACAGGGACACACAAACTAGAGGGAAAAGCTCATCTTCAAACTTTGTCCTGACTGAACTGCAGTGACAGAAAGATAAATGTCAGGGCAGAAGCCAGGTAAGTGATGTTTCATCCTGGCCACCACTAATTAAGGACAGGTCCATCCCAAAGTGGACAGAGGAGGATAACAAATGTCTTTTGTGTCTCACCAGTTTCAGTCTCACTCTCCCCTCTCCCTGTGCAAGACTACACACAGTGACCACATCCAAATTATTATTCCTGCCAAACAGAACTCTTCAAGTTAATATTTCAAATGAAGGCAAGCTCTTCAGAAAATTCCCTCAAGAAAGCAGTCTCATGCTGTTGGACACCAAGCACGTTATGTAAAAAGCAAACCACCCCTCCTGGCTCAGCTAGAAGTTTGTGTATCAATATGTAGGTGTGTGTAGGCAAGGGGATGCAAGGAATACCAGTGCTTTTATTTTAAAACATTATTGTACAGTTCACACTTGTATTCACAAAACATTCTGTTGGGGTTGGTGGAATGATATTGACTGCATTTCTCTGCCTATATTTTGTAGACCTGGTAAATTTCTTCCTACTTCTTCCACCACCCTCCTTATTTCAAAAAATGGCTTTTAAGAGCATGAAATGTTTTTGCGAACAGATTTAAAGAGTGACTAAATAATACTGGCTTATGAAAATGGACATTTCTATTATATTAACCCACTGGTCATCATAGAAGGTGTCTGGCACATCCAAAATAGATAACCCTGTGTTTTTTAAACTCTCATTGAGTTGATTCACAGCTAAATCTTGAATCTTCTTTGATTATGTAATCCTTATCTTGACCTTCTTCCATTTCTGGAAGATCTTTAGGTTGTGGAGAACAAAGTGGAAATATCTTGGGGTTTTCAGTGAATATCCTCCTATAAGCACAGCCTAACATCTTCAGCACTGATGTGAGGCTGTTGAGCATGGAAAAAATATGATTTCTCAGCTGCCCATTACAATGCCACTGTTTTTCTGAGACAATGAATTTGCTCAGAACCTTTCTGTCCATGCAGATAATATAGATTTAATTGTTCCATTTACATAGAGAAATTAAATAAAAATAACTTTTAGTCTTGTCTTTCTCTCCCAACCAGCATTTTCCTTTTGGCAAACTTTGCTGCTGCCTATTCCCCTGTTAAGGAAAGCACTGTACACCAACCACGGTGCTGGCCCTGAAGTGACACAAGATTTCCCTTTCTGCTTGCTGAGAAATGATCACTTGTGCTCTGCCTTGTCACCAGCTCTTAATCCATCAAAGGCTTTAACACTCACCCCATGGTTACCTGGTTGCCAAACACCTGTGGGTGCAGCACATTAGGGAAAGCCTTTGAAAATCTACATCAATTATGTTATATTCTCCTTTAGCACTCTATTCCATTTTTAAAAGTGGAGAGAAAAAGAACTAGCATTTCAGCTTTGAGCTACAGTGGTGATTTATTCATCTCTTATGCCTCATTTAATTGCTTTATAATGCATTTTATATGATTTCTTAGTGTATCCTTCTGTATATTGATCAGAGTTTCTCTGGTTAGAAATTCTTTGGATCAAACCAACAATCTTGGATGTTCTCTGGTCCTTTTGTAAAATACCTTTTCTTTAATAATGCATTACATTTTTCCTTTGTTGGTGGCACCTTGACCTTTGCATTTCAGTTTAGCAAAACTTTAAAGAAAATGCTACAGTACTCTGCAGAATAAAAGTCATAATTTGATCAGAACTCCTGGATAAATGATTTCATGTACTCAGGATGATGGTACCCATAAGTTTTACTATAACTACCTGAAGCCCCATAAAACATGAATTTAACATCATTTATTTTTTAAATAGGCTCCATTTCACATCTTTTAGCTCTCCCTCAGATTCAATATGGGGTTTTTTTGATTACAGCTATGCTTAAATTCATCTTCTTGCTCCTACATTTTGTTTCCCGTCATATCACTGCTAAAAAATCCATCTTTTCCACATTTTAGTATTAGGTTTGATAACATCACTGAGCTGCCTTTTGCTAGTGATAAATATCTTTAAAGTTTGCCCTACTCACACTGATAAAACTCTCACAAGGCTTATTGCTGAATTGCCAGTAGTGCTGATTTTCAACTTCAGTCCTTTCTGATAAAGACAAAATACAACAAAATTCTGTCAAAACAGAAGTCGGAGCGACCTACTTAAAAGCAGTGAGTTACAAAGTTACTGGGATATTTTTAAAACATGCTAAAAGCTGAAACTCCAATTTCTGGTGTGAATCAGACAATTTCAAATTTCCAGTGTCCTTCTCAGGAGTAACCCAAGTAGTATGGTGCTTGCTGTTCCAGGATGGTTTCAGACAGCCCAGTGCAAACAACAGCAAAACAACAAAAAAAAATTTGTTGGGAAGTTTTCACTGCCTTTCCCATGCAGTCCTGGTCCTACTTGCTCTGCTCTTATCCCTTTCATTTCCCATTCACTTACTTTCATCACAACCCTGGAATTTCTTCTCCAGTTTTCCCAGCCTTAAATCCAATTCTCTTGACCTTTAAAGAATGTCATGGCTTTTTCTCCTTCCTGACCCTGAAAAATCTTGGAAAATAGGATTTGGCCTCATTGCCTGTTGCTTGATTTCAATTATTTTTATTTATTTAGAAGCACAGGCTTCTTGTTTTCAGTTTTTACATCTTTTGAAGTAATTGCTGAGTACAGTTCAGTCTCCTCCTTGGTGAAGGCAATGGGAAAGTCTCAGCTGGCCTTGGTCACTCTGGGTACTGAGCAGGATGAGGAACCTCAATATTCAAACTAATTCTGAGCAGAATTATGTAATTGTAATTCTACTCTGTTTCCTCTTACTTCCTTCCCTTTCTTTTTACCTTTATCCTTGGTTTTAACTTTTTCTTTCTTCTCTTTTCCCTTTCCACTCTTCTCTCCTTTTTCCCCTCCATGGACAACTTGTAACAGGATGATTTCACAGCTTTCCACAAATCTGAATACCAATATAACACTTAACAGAGGCACCCTAAAATAACTCAATCAAACAAAAAAAAAACAAAACCCACAAAGAAACAACTAAAAACCACCTCAAAGCCAATCAACAAAAAAAAAAATTTGAACTTTGAAGCTCTGGTTTACTCCTGCACAAGTAACATCCACTGAAATCTACGAGTTTGGTGTTTGTTCCCAGCAAGCCCCATCAGCTCTGTGGTTTTATAGGTTTCATCTTGGATTTGTAAGAAAATCAGCAAGCAAAACCTAAGCTTTTGTTATGGTTTTTAAAGGAAAATAAAAGTTCTCTATTTTAAAAGGACTTTAACCAGTCTGTCACTCCCTAAAACTGCTGCCAGAGAAAAGAATCCAGCCTCTATCGAGTACTTGGCTTTCAAGGCAGTTTGTTAGACAAGCACAGGCAGCAAAGCACTGAAACACTAAAAACTCCACCCCATATATTCCAATGGCTGTGAATTAAAACAACAAACTAATAAACCTTGGAGGTGAGACTGGTTATTGAAGCAATGTTTGCAGTTTCCATTTCTCAGAAACTATCAACATCATTTTCATGAGAGATTAATTTTCTTCCCCCTAAAAAAAAACCGAACCAAACTAAACAACTAAACCATTTAGCAAGGTGCTTGTCTTTCCAAAACACTGCATCCATATTTCTCCACTGTGTATCCAACCCAATACTCACAGACAATAGTGAAATCTCTGGAAGAAGAGGCTTAACAGAGGTTTTCCTTTTCTGAGTGGACATTTAAAAGCAAATAATAATTATAAGAGAAAGGTAATCTGTTTATTTCTTTTCCATCATAATTTAACTAAATATTTCCCAGCTTCCAAAAGCACTTAATTTAAAATTAAATTAAGGTTAGCTAAAAAAAGAAAAACCAAACAAACAAAGAGAAGGAAGAAATAAAGATGAAAACAGTGAGATGTCCATGATTGTGCTTCTCATAAAGACTTTGATGTGCACGTGTGGGTGGAACCTGAATCCAAACCAATCCAAATCAATCACTGTGGTATTCACATGCCCTCTGAACAGAGAGAAGCTGTGAGAGAAGCAAAGAAAAGAATGATCAAAACAATTCTTCTCTCATCTGCTGCTCCTGTGCTTGTGCTCATGTGGAATGTGTTCTGGAGATCGTTTACCCAAGGGTTGCTTGACTGGATTCTGGTGGAATTGTCTATGTTTATGTTAATTAGCCAATCAAGTCCAACCTGTGTCCTGACTGTTGGGAGACAGTCACAAGTTTTCTTTTAGTATTATTTGTAGTATATTATAATTTAGTATAATAAAGTAATTAATTAGCCTTCTGATATCATGGAGTTTTGTGCATCATTCTTCCCTGCCTCGGGGGATCCTGGTAAATTTGATAAATCCCTGCCATCATTCCTGAGCGTTCGATAAATCTGGGCAGGAACTCAAGGTGGGGAATTGAAAGAATATTGAAATAAATGCATGGATTCATAAATACCCAGACCAGGGAATCACTGAGGTTGGAAAATACCTCTCAGACCATGGAGTCCAACCATTCCCCCAGCACCACTGTGCCCACTGTACCCTGTCCCCAAGTGCCACATCCATGGGGCTTTGAACACTTCCAAGGATGGTGATTCCAGAGTGGCACAGGGGGACTAAATTCCATTTTAACCACTTTATTCTAAGGCGATGAAAGGAGTCAGTTAATTCTACTTTTAATCATACAGAAATCATAATCAATGCCTTTGTAAATGGCCTGAAAAGCTGCAGATAGAAATTGTGCTCTAATATTAATGATCCACATTCACAACTGGAAGAAATTGTTTAAGCTTCATCAGCTTCATTGAATTTGGGCCCATTATGTCCCCTGAACTACTGCTACAAAATTTGTACATGATACAAAGTTCTTAATATTGTAAACATAATATTTTAATTTTTTTTTTAATACTCACAAGTTTATTTACACTTTATAAAATAAAAAATAAGTAAAAACTTTGACTTGGAGGAAGAGGGACTTGTTATTAATTATTGAAGACCAACATTAACACACTGATGTTGTCAAGATGCACTCAGTCCAGAGTTTATAGCACTTAGCTATAATTCAAATTATACCAAAAAATGAATTAAATATTGAATATAAGCATTTTCTGTGCATATTATTGATTTATATAATGGCACTTTATACCTGCCTGTTAAAAAAATTAATAATAAATTTATAGAATGTTGGATCACAAATTTTAGCTAAATATAAAGCTCAAACATACATTTTGTTTTGTTTAATATAGAAATCTTAATGGTAGGAAGAATTCTTCATAGCTCCTCTTCAACCAAAAGACAGCTTTAACAGAAGAGTGCAACAAAATATTTTACCATGTCAAACTGGCAAGATTATTTTCCTTCTGTGAATTCATAAAACCAGCTCATAAACTTTTAAAAAGGAGCCAAATTTACAGTACTTATTCCACTGATCTCTTGTTGGGTAGTAAAAATAGGCTGACATTAAGCTGGGGGCTACAATACCACAAGTAATATTTAATCATCCCCAAATCAGTTTTTAGCTTATTTTGTTGATTCCTGTTCTCAAAGTGAACACAGAGACTGCAGAGCTAGAACAGTTTTTGCTTTTTCATCTCACAGGGCAATTCCTGGGCTTTTGGTTCAAAAGTCACATTTGAAGTGTCCTGAACTGGTGCAATTTTCATTTGTTCCTTCTAAAATAATCTACAATACTCAACCTCAGATGAACAAGTGCAAAGAGGCAGGGGAGGATGAGCTCAGACACATCCAGACACCCACAGTTCGTGCACCTCTATCCCACCAGGGCACCTGATCAGTGTGTGGAGACCCAGTCTGTGAAGTCAATGAAATTTGGAGCATGATTCACCCAAAACCAGCCAAACCTGCTGCTTCAGATGAGAGCAGCCCTGCCTGCACCGAATTACTGAGAGCACTGATATAAAGGGCTTTAAAATGACCAGCACAGACCTAATCACCCACACTGAGATCAATCCAATCCCTGCTCTGGCAAGGCAAAAACAGATTGAAAAAAGAAAAAAGAATATTTCTTCTCACTCTATCAATCTTGCAGACTTTTCTACTTTTATATAATCTATGTGTTTTTATACAATCTAGCAGAATTTTATGTTTTTTCAATCAGGTGGTGCATTTTCAGTTGCTTATATGTATTTTTCAATGAAAAGTTGTTTTGTTTAGCAACACTTCAGTCATCAGCAAGTACATTCACCTGCACAGACCAAAGAGTAATGTTTGCAGTGATTTTCTGGAGATGTATAATGCATAATCAGTCAGCTCAGAAGAAAAGGCTGTGTATTATTTATTCAAATCATAGAAACTTTGATGTAGTGGCCTAGTCTTGATGTGTTACTGAATTTCTTCTCTTATATGGCTCCTGTCAGTACGACTTCTGCAACAGCACTGAGTAGAGAATAAAAAACACACTCCCAGCCATGAATTTATTTGTTTGTATCTTCTTTTCAAGAACAGATATTAGAGAACCACCTGAAAGTTTTAAATGACTAAATAAGAGTATTTCAATAATGCTTTCAGCATTGCACCAAACTCCCCTGTCACTATAGGACACAAAATAAAACAATGTGGACATGCACCTTTCTCAAGGTAAAAAAGAGTGTTTTTAATTTTTGACTCTAACATTTATAGATTTTTAAGTGACAGTGGATTGGAGGGTGAAAGTTCCACCTCTCCAATGACACCGGACAAACTAACAGTCTATTAAATTTCTCTTCATCCATAAATGAATGTAAAACAGTAAGTTATTTACATAAAGTGTGTGAGAAAGTTTGTTATAAGAATGTAAACATTAGAAAGCTTAGAAAAATGTAAAAAAATAGGGTGACACTTGTTGAGAAGGATGAAAGTTTCACAAAAAAGTGTCACAGATATGTGTGCTTAGCAGAAAGATTTTTAAATGTAGAGTCTGATGAAGGAATAGAGACAGAAGCAAGTTTTGATATAGAAGAAAAGAATTGCTGAGCCAGTCTCACTGGATAACCAAGGAGGCAAAGGGTGTGTTA
>JAWWMS010000208.1:67978012-67994613 GCA_035048045.1 Chlorospingus semifuscus
CCAGTGGAAGAGGCAGCTGCTGTTCCTCTGGGGAATCCAGTGGAGAAGCTGTGCTGGTGTTCCAGAATCTCCAGATTGTATCCAGGTAGGAATGCTTGGCTCCTCCCCTTGGGTGGAGTTTCTCCCAATGGGATGCTGTAGTTCTTATCAGCCATGCAGTGATATTCAATAGCCTGTTATCAGCAGATGTGCCCCCCACAGAGGGAAGATTGGGCCTGGAAGAGATAAGGAAAACTGCCCAATGAACAGAAGACAGCTACCATGCAGATGGCAAACAGAATACAATTTGCTTGGCAATCCAGAACAGTGCCACAAAAAAAGAGGATACAAAACTGTCAGAGAATGTCCAAAGGTGAAAATGGTGAGTGGTTTAAAGGGGAAACCATGCCACAAGTGGTTGAGGCCTCTTGGTTGGTTTAGCCTGGAGAAGAGGAGACCGAGGGGTCTGGAGCTCCTGCTGAGTAGGGACAGCTCTGATCTCTGCTCTCTGTGACAGCGACAGAACCCCAGGAAACATCTGGAGCTGTCCCAGGAGAGGTTTAGGTTGGATTTCAAGGAAAGGTTCCTCATCCAGAGGGTGCCCCCAGGCTCCTCAGGGAATGGGCACAGCCCCAAATCTGCCAGAGCTCCAGGAGAGTTTGAACAACACTCCCAGGGGTGCCCAGTGTGGGATTGTTGGGGCTCTGTGCAGGGACAGAAGCTGGATCAATGATCCTGGTGGGTCCCTTCCAGCTCAGGACATTATGTGGTTCTGTGGTAAATTAAAAGCAATTAGAGGTGAAGAGTGTGAAATCTGTGGTTTCCACCAGCCTTTCAACTTCACATTTCCATGCTCCTTCCCATCCCCAGGCCGTGTGCAGGTCTCCTAAATGAGAATTAAAACCCTCAGGTAGGGGTGGCGTGGGAGAGTGTTCAACCTGTTAATTTAAGAATTAACATTCCAGGATCTTTTATGGAGAGCTTTGGGAGGGTTTTTTTCATCTCTCCTTAAAGGCTGAAGGGGAAATATTCCTGATAACAAGCAGTGCTTTTTTTCCAAGCATCACATTTCTACAGCATTGTCAAGCAAAGTCTGGGCTACATATGGAAATGGAGGCAGCTCAAAGGAAATCATTCTGGTTGACTCTCCTTGGAGACATTAATCAGAGTTTGGTGCTGTCACTCCTCAAGAGCCATTTCTCTGCTGCATCTTCAAGAGACGTCAAAATGCCAACAGCCCCGAGCAAGAACAGATCCTGCGTGGAAGCAGAGGGATGTTTCTCAGAAATCTTCTGTCTGAGGGCTTGGTTTGAAGGCTCAGCACCTTGGGGAGCACCCAGGCTCACCCAGTCCTGCCTCCTGACCTGGGCATGGCCTTCCTGGAAAATACTCCATGGTGAAACACCTCAAACAGCTCTTGGGATGAGATTTGGAGCTGTCTTGGCTCTCAGAGCCAGCTCAGCATACAACATCCTCATGGTGTGGTGGAAAAGTGCTGGGAGAAGGGTGAAAAGACTCTTTGAGACTTCAAGACCTTGTCAGCACCAAGCCAGGGCTGTAGAATGGTGGCAATAGAAATAAAGTATGTAATTTAATAATAAAAAAGCATTTTCCTCTTGGTCTCTTTTTCTGAAAATTGGTTCTGATCAGAATCTTTTCTTAATCTTTTCTGTTTCCTAATCAGAAAATCTCTGGCACCATCAGATTTTAGCCCCAAACCCCTTTAACAGTTATTTCCCACTAGTTCACAATGCAAGGCTGTTTTCTAACAGGCAAACACCCCATAATACATTTCTGAGAAAGGATCTAGGGTTTTGTCTGTGGTTAGAAAAATGATGGCAGGAGTAATAGAGATGTAACAGAGAAAGCAAAAATATCCCTGTGAGAAAAAGCTGCCAGAACCAAAGATCAGGCGAAGAAAAATCCAGCAATTCCAGGTCATTTTTTGAAATCACAGTGATGTAGAGCCTTTCCACCGTTGCTTTTTTTTTTTTTCTTTTTTTTTAATACAGTAAAAATCTTTTTTAGTACAGATCCTTCTTATCAAAATCACTGATATATTTTTTTAAAGAAGCTTTAAGGAAAATACATCAACAAAGATGAGCTACTGGTAACACTGAAAACTAGAAAAGAATAAAGCAGTTCAACCATCAGCAAACCAATACATCAACACCATCGCATTTTTAGGTTTAAATTCTATTATCCAGTGTCCTAAATCCTCAAAAAGAGCTGAAATTGGAGCAGAAACTCCAACAATATTTTGCAATGAGTGAAAAGGTCAGACCTAGAGATGAGCAAGTCTTGGGCACGGCCACTGCTGGACGTAGTTGCCACCCAGAACAGGGAAGATTTATATATTTGGGAATAAATATTCCCAAAGCAGGGGATATTTCAGGCATGTCAGGCCTGGGGAAATATTCTTCTGGCAGCCTCCCATGCAAGAATTGGCATTAATTGGTGAAAATTAACTTTTTCTCCTGCTGGATAACAACAACTCACACAGAGATCAGCCCAAGCTCTTCTTCTCCTGGATTGAGGAATTTGGGAATGGGGTTCAGAACATCCCAATGGGCTTTGGCAGCACAGCAACAGGGATTTGGGGAGTGAAAAGGAGCTGAAAGGCCTGATCTGATGTCCTGGGAAGTGGCCACACTCCCTTTCCTCTCCTGGGTCACATCACAGCATGACAGAGCCATCTCCTCCCTCAGCTCAATGCCAGGAGAGATTCAGGATCTAAACTCTGCAAGGGATGGTGTCTAGACATAAAAGGCCAGATATTTCCTTGAATTTCTTTCAGAGAACACCTCAAAAGGATTTGGACCTGACTGGGTAGAAAAATGAGCTTCTTTTGCCTTTCACAGTCCCTGCCAGTGATGCATTCCCAAATCCTGGCAGTGTTTGGACACAAAGCTTATCTCCCCTCACTTATCTCATTTCCAGAGTCACCAAAACACTTCATCAGGATTCACAATTCTCCATGGACCATAGGAAATGTTTAATTTTATGTTTAAATGTTCCACAGGTGGAAATGTTTCATTTTAGGTTTCTGCTGATGCTGAGGGTAATGGCACAATGCTCCCATTGCAGTTGCTGGGGAGAAATAAAATTGGGAAATTATTTCCTTGGCCAAACAGAGATGTCTGGTAGGGATGAGATCAATTTCACCCTAAAAAGGCTGTTTCTTTCCAGGCACAATAAAGAGAGCCCTGAGGGATTTTGCAGTGCTGAAGGCACCTGAATTTGATCTGAATCCTCCCCTGTGTAAAACCCTGCCACTGCTGGAGCTGCAAATGTGGCTTGGAAAGCTGAATCCAGACATTTGGCATGATTGCCAAGGGCTTTGACCCAGAAATCACACAGTGATAAGGATTGCTGGGGTCTGTGTGAGTGACACCATTAAAATGAGACCCCAAAATGGGTTAGAAACCTTTCAATTCCTGACACAGAAAAGCAGGGGGAAATAATGATCAGCAGGAGGCTCTGAGGGTGTTATGGAGACAGGTGGAGAGACTTCAGCCTGGAGAAGAGAAGGTTCCAGGGAGGGGTCAGAGCCCCTTGCAGGGCCTAAAGGGGATCCAGGGGAGCTGGAGAGGGACTGGGGACAAGGGATGGAGGGACAGGACACAGGGAATGACTTCCCACTGCCAGAGGGCAGGGATGGATGGAATGTTGGGAAGGAATCGTTCCTTGTGAGGCCAAGGAGGGGCTGGGATGGAATTCCCAGAGAAGCTGTGGCTGCCCCTGGATCCCTGGAAGTGTCCAAGGCCAGGTTGGACAGGGCATGGAGCACCCTGGGACAGTGGGAGGTGTCCCTGCCATGGCAGGGGTGGCACTGGATGGGCTTTAAGGTCCTTTCCAACCCATTCCATCATTCTGTGGTCTCAAGCCATGACTTTTCTCACTTTTACCCCAATTACCTCTCTGGGCAGGGTTAGGTGGGATATTGGGAAGGAACTGTTCCCTGTGAGGGTGAGAAGCTGTGGCTGCCCCTGGATCCCTGGAAGTGTCCAAGGCCAGGTTGGACAGAGCTTGGAGCACCCTGGGATAGTGGAAGATGCCCCTGCCCATGGCAAAGGAGCAGAATGAGATGGGATTTAAGGTCCCTTCCAACCCAAACCAGTCTGAGCTGCTGTGATAACATGGATCTTCAATTTGAGGGGAAAACTTTGAGTTTTTCATTGTCTGCTGGAAGCTCTCCAAGGGTCATGAAGCCAATGCAGGAGATCCCAGTGTCTATCCTGCCCCAGCTGGGTCTCCTGGGGATGTGTCAGGAGATGCCCTTGGCCCAGCACTTGGTTTTCCACTCCTCTGCCCCCCTCCACACCTTGGGCCAAAGTGAATTTAGAGCAGTCTCGTGGTTTTAATTTGAGTGTGACAAGAGCACAAATGCTCATCTGGACATGGAAAAGTCTCCAGAGGGGCTGGGGGAACCTCAGCCTTCCTTCAACTGACTCAAAAGAAATTTCTCCTCAGCTTTTCAAGCTCATTACTGGCAAATTTAGCCTGCTCAGCCTCACTAATGTGACAAATCAGGGCCAAGGCTGACCTGGGAGGGTCCAAGCAGCCTCAAACGAGGCCATCAGGAGAAATCTTTGTTTTAAATCAGGGATTAAAATAAAATACACATATGCCACCAGGACTAAGTCAGTGACACTTCAAAAATATCACAGCTTTTGGAAAGCTGAGAAGACATTATTTGGGATTTAACCAGAAAACATCTCTCTGACTGACACAATGCCACCAGCTGATGGGAAGTTCAGTTCTCTCCCCACCCCCCAATGTCCTATAAAAATAAGCGATGCAGGAAAAAAAAGAAAGAAAAAAAAAGAAGAGAGCAGAGTGAGAAATCTCTTGGCTGTCAAAACATCCATCAGTGAAATGAAACACAATGTGGACACCTCACACTTAGCACTTTTGTTCTTTACTGCCAGAACCAAGGCAGAAATGTTCCAGTTTAGGATCTGGACAATAAATCAAACAGCCAGCCTTGGAAAACTTCTTCTGAGCACTGAGAAAAGTTACCTTGATACCTACAGAGATGAGACCCACTTAATCCCTCCAAAGCTTTTATTAAGGCGTTTCTTTGCACTTGTGCTATTTTTTCCCACCTCACAATATCTCACGGCAGGTGGGAAGGGGAAAAAATAGTCTGCAGTCTGGTAATTAACTAGGTTTGGTTTTAAGGCTGCAAATTACAGAGAGATGTGACTGGCTCAGGTATTTCTAATGCTCCAATCACTGTCACGCCTGGGTGCTCTCCCCTGGCTGATTTGCTCAGTCCCTCCTTGTGCAGCGATGAGTCTCTGGTGTTCAGATGACCCCGAGTGTTGGGAAGGATGAAAGTTTGACAAGAAAGTCTCACAGATGCTTGGCAAAAAGATTTTTGAATGTAGAATCTGAAGAAGGAATAGAAATGAAAGCACATTTTAATATAGAAGAAAAGAATTGCTGAGCAAGTTTTACTGGGTAACCAAGGAGGCAAAGGGTCTGTTAGAAGGGGTTTTATGGCTCAGAGCAAAGGATAAACCCACCCCAAACAAGATGTTTTTACCAAGCAGAAAGATAACACAGGCAAACAAGGCAGCAAATGTTGCAAGTAGAAATTTCAGAATTTTCCATTGCAAGAAAACTGAAAAACACCTTCTAGCTTAAACTGTAATGTACTGACTTTTAGTGACTGGAGAACAGTAACATGACTATGGTAATTACAGTGGTTATGATAGGCTAGAGATAAAAGTTAAGGTCTAGATTGGTTCTACTGTATGAAGATGCTCAGCAAAGAAAAGTATAGAATGCATTGTAACCAAATGAAAGGTATATAATGCACTGTAACCTAAACTCAGGGTCTGCAGGGCTGCCTGCAGCTGGAGCTGACAGCTGTGGGCACAGCTCTGTCACCCACCACCCTGGGCTGCTGTGACATATAAAATGTAATAAACTGCATTTTGGAGAGCTGCCTGGAGTCCCGCATCCCTCTTTTCAGCTGTTACAGACACTCACCAGTTTCAGAGAGCAGTTTGGTAGCTTCCAGCACCTTCTCAGTGTACACCCCAGTCTCGTAGTTCTCCATCTCGGCGTTGATGATGTGGATGACTCTGGCTGCGCGGCCCCGGATGGCGCCCGCGGTCCTGTCCAGCGTGTCCACGTCCCCCTCTTGCAGGGCAATCACACACTTGTTCACATCTTCCAGGATGTGGTTCTCTGCAATTCAGGTGAAAAATACACCTGGTTCGACTGCACTCTTCCTCACAGCAGAGCTTACTCATTTGGGCAAATGTCAGTATATTAAAAAATGGATATCTACCTTTATCCGGGCCGTAAAACAAAAGCTCTTCTGTGATTTTGTCACATAACAGTAAAAATCTGTGTGATATTTATCTTTAGTAGGGACTGGGGTGTGTGTCCCAACCTGTAATTCCTTAAAAACCACTTACATTAATTTCAAACATCACGCCAAATTTTATCATAATGAAATTGTGATTAAAATGAATGCAAAAGGGAAAGCAGTCAAATCTTTTGTAGATTCTCTAATAAACACTTGGGCAATTTTCTGAAGGTGAATTTACACTCTCCCATAAATGTTTATTACATTTGGCTCATTTTTGCCTAAGTAAGTTAGGAAAAAAAATCACATTTAAAAAACAGCAAATGGCCTTTGCAGATAGCACAAAACCTGGGCATGAGCAGTTCATCTCCCTCACTCCATCTATGCCAGAGAATAAACTGGGAATTTCTAATAACACACCCTTATAATTATATGTGACTTTGCATAATCTGAAGCAAGAGATGACAACAGTGACTGCTCAGAGGAGGTGATACCAAGCACCTTAATTGGATTCTTGGGAAATGCATTGTTATTTTTCTGGCTCTGGATCAGGCCATCTCCTCTCATGTGCTACAGCATCAGAATTTATGCAGTATTCTCACATACAAATTATGTGAAAGCATGAAGACTCTGACTGGGTCAGATATTATTCTCTGCAGTCAGTAGAGTCAAAAATAATTTTAGTAAGACCAAGACTGAATTTCATATTTGACCAAACCCAGTCTGAGAAACTCAGTGACTCTAAACAGCAACTCGATTTTCTGCTAGAGACATATCTGACCCAAAAAGGAAATCACATTCTTTGTAGTAGTAGTAAAACAGGATTAATCAGTTCACCAACTGTTTTTGTTAATTATCCTTTGCCACTAGAAAGAATGACTCACTAATCTGCACAGTTAAAAATTCTGAGGTTGGATCATTTGAGGGTTTCAGAAATGTTTTACATGATGTCGCATTTTACACTGCAACAACTTTGGATGGAAACTGAAAGTCCCCTGAGCTGTGAATTTGAATAACTTGCAAGGCAAAATTCTTTGTTTAAAACACTCCCTACTCAGAATAAAGGAGCAGTGCTTTGTTAAAATTTTTCTTTGCTGTTTCCATTTCACCATCACCAATTTGCTTTTACCTTGGCACAAACAAATTTTGCCCAACAAGAAGCAATATATGAATTTGGACAGTGCATTTGGAATATGAAATAACTTCTTGAAATTATGGTCAGCTTTCTTCTGGTAGCCTCCATATTACTAAAACAGACCATCAAATGTGACAGTCAATATGAAGAGGAAGAGGTGCCATTTTAGGAGGTACATTTAACCAGATAGTGGCATTTTGAATGCTTCACTGGTTTACCATCCAAAAATAAAAAACACTCTGTGTAAGCTGAGGCTTCCAAGCTTTACAGCAAGAGCAACAGGCTTTCTGTTTCCTCATGTTTAACAGAGATGTCTGTGCAAAGAATTAGGAGAAAGGAATCTAAACTTTACAGAAATAATAATTCTCAGCTGCCTTGGAAAGTTTAGATCTAAGGCAAAACTCTGTTTGAAGGAATTAAGATTTGAGAAAAAGAAAAGAAAAACCCTATCAGCCATTCAAATTACTTCTGGTTTATGGATACAAGCACTTGGAATAAGCAAAGTCCTCAAACACAGCAGAAAATGGCCATTTGAGCCAGATTTCAAACTCTGGCACATGGGCTGGGTCTGCAGTTTACAGCCTGGTCATCCCTTTCTCTCAGAACTAGTTCTGCCAGACAGAGTTTGTCAGCTTCAAATCTCAAATAAATATCAATGTGCTCCCATATTGTGAAGTGCCCTACTGTTCAGAGAGCTCGTTTTCATTTTCTTGCAATGGCTTGAAGGAAACACTTGCAGGGCTGTTGAACAGAGGAGTGTAATTAACTAAACCAAATAATTTCCCTGTTAATAAGGGTAGCAGGATACAACCAAAAAAGATAAAGAGGGCAAAAAAAGATAAGAAAAATATTATTTTAAATGATAAATATTTTTTTCTTTCAATATTTTTTTCTCATAAACTTCTTTTGGAAAATCTAAGAAATATTAAGGAAAATAACATTTTGGCCAGACTGTCTCATGAAGTTAGGCTCTTCTGAGACATTTGAGAAGGCAGAGCCCTCTTGGCACACTCTATGTCCTTACTCACAACACTGAAATTCACACTTCTAAGCAAAAGAGGAAAATGAATTTTCTGCAGCAGAAATTAACCCAAACCATGCACCACTTTGCAACTACAGCACTCACTGGGTATGATCAAATTATAACAACCCACTCTGCCACAGGCTGGAGCACTTTACCAGGAGGATGGAGGAAAGACTGTGACCCAGGGTCAGTGTCCTTCTCTTCTCCATCCCTTCTTTACCCTCCCCACCCAAACCATCCTGTGATTCTGTAAAGTTCACCTTTCCTCCTCTTTCCTCACACAACTCCACAAGGATTCCAACAATTTCTACAAATACTCTCAGCCTGTAACAGGTCTGGAAGACATTTTTAGAAGGTGGGCAAAATCCTACTTTGTGCCTGGGCTGGAACAAACATTCTCTAGGAACAGAAACACAAATAGGTGCTATTTTCTGGGAGGTGAAGAGGGATTGCTACCAGGGATTAATTAACACGGTGTGGTTGGTCCTACTGAGTACAGAAGATCAGCATTCCAATACACACAGACTAATGGATTAATGATGCTTTAGTAATTATATCTTTTATCTGCTCTGACCCAATGCTTTCATTTAGCAGTATATTTTTGGAAAAGTACCTGAAACAGAGAGGAAATCATCCACTGAAGTGATGTCGTCGACGGCCTCAGTGAGAACTCGCACCTGTTTCTCCCACTGGTCCTTGAACACGTCCATGTTGTCCTGGGCTACTTTGCTCTGGGGTCTGGCAGCCAATGTCAGTGCAGCGTTAATTACCTGGTAATCAAAGCCATTTGTTAGAGGAGGACTGGTAATTTTTATCTTTTTTTTCCACAGAAAAGAGCAAATAGATTATGGACTGTGTTAAAAATACAGCATACAACCCATTTGATGTGAAGGGTCTCAAGATACGGGTGTGTTTTTCACAGTTCATGGAAATCAGGCAACAATCTCATGACAAAGACAAGGCTATGCTCTTCTACTAATGCTTTTAAGTGCTAAAAGAATTCTCAAGTAGGTTTTAGCAGGAATCTTCACTCACCTGTGGGCACAGACTATCAATCTGTGTGGCTGCCATACGGACTAACTTCACTCCTTCCTCATTATTGGAGATTGAGCAGGCCAGATTTGCAACCTGCAAGGAAATCATGAAACCATCAGGGTGAGAATCAAGTTTTAGGCAAGTGAGCCATTTTATACCTTTCTCTGTTCTTATTAAGCTTTGCCTGAAATGAAAGAATTTTTTACAAGAGGAATAATACATCTTCTGTGCTGGTGAACAGAAACCCTTGTAGATTATTTCCTTACTAGCAAACTGAACTACCCATCTTCTTTAGATTTTTCTCAGAATCTTCCTTCACTGTCAAGTGTTTCAAATCCTCCTCTATAGCTTGAAAATTATCTGCTGAGAAGTTATATAGGGAATACAGAATATCCAGATATTTATCTGTACATTTTCTCTTCTCAGTTTCTTTTTCCACTTATGAACTATATTCATTATTAATACAGGCAATCAGGCTCATCCATACACTCTCTGAGCTTGGCAAAAGGAGGGGTTTTTGATGTCCTAACACATAGAATCATACTTTTCAACCCATAATCAAAACTGATACCTTCACTGATTGTGGGCAGTTATATATCTCTCAAATATCTTCATTGTTTCTGTGCATATTAAAATAATTTTAATTTTCATGTGGACTTCTTCATTTCTATGTGTTTTTCTGCCCTGCAGTAAAATATCCATTAGTAACAGTAAAGTAACTCAGAGATGTGAAATAACTCTGTTGAAACCTTGTTCTGTAATATACATCTGAAGATCTCATTCAAAGATCTTTAAATCCACATTTACTTGCCCTGGCACAGCTTTGGGAAGTGTGAAGCTCTAAGACTGAAGGCTATTTGAATAAGATAAAGACTTGGAGAGACATCTGAATGAGATCTAGAAATCAGACCACGTCTCCAGACACAGCAGAGCTGCATCTCTGTGGCTTGGATTCAAGTGGGGGAACATTTTCTCCCAGCTTTTCCAAAAAATCCATTCCCAAATCTTTGTGCCAACTCCATGAATGTGCCCTGGGTTTTCCAAACAGCAATTCATGTCCCAGTGCACACTGTGATATTTAAATCACTGAGGTACATTTTGGCATGGGGGAATACAGGTTATTCTTTAATCATCCAAAATTATGGCTCTTTATTCTAATCTTCATTAAAACAAACTTATAAAATTTTAAATATGCTTCCTTGATATTATTCACTGTGCCTGAATTCACTGTGCCTGAAGGCACAGCTATCAGTTGGAAATGATTCATGAATTAGTTCAAATGCCCCCATCTTCCCAATTTTCCTCCAGTCTCCCCTTGTGGTATTAATCTGTTCTCATCTGCAGTGCACACCCCTGCCTTAGCCCTGATCCATCTGTTCTGCATAGATCCCATTTCACTTCCAGTTCTGAGCAGCGTGGTTTGCATAAATCAGAGTGCCAAAGCCCAGGCAAGGAAAGAACCCAAGGCTTCAAAGAGTCTTGCAGTCCTAGTCAAGATTTTATCATAATGTTGTGATTTTTATTTTCATTTCATGATGAGACAAATGAGTTGGTCTGTTTGTTAACAGCCTTACAGCCCTCCTGTCAAAAACATTCTCCTGAGATGACATCTTCCAATTAATTTACCATTTTCTGTAGTCACTTCTTTGCACACATCAAACAAAACCCTTTCATCTCCACCAGAAAAAACAGCTTAGCAGGATAGTATTTAGAATTCATTAACATGAGTGGAAATTACAGACTTTAAAAACTAGTAAATGATATTAAGTTTAGCAAGAGCCACCTTCCTGTACTGGAACTAAGTGGCTTTTCAGACTGCCCTTACATTTTGTGATTAACACAACTTGTCCCAAGGCTTCAGATGTAACATTTACATTTTTGCAGATAGAAATATGTGATAAAGGTTGCTGGGTGTCATGAAATGGCCATCAAACTATAAAGCAGGTTTTGAGTTCCTCTGGAAGGGAGCGATGCAGATATAATCAGCAAAAATAAATCATATTTCTTCTCTGTGTCTGTTAATTACTCTTTAAATAGAATCTGATAGACAATATTTGGATCTTGCAAAGTGCTCTGTTTTTCCAAGAAAGATACAGACACAATCAGAGAAATCTTTTTTCTCCTTTTTGTAGAGTTCAGTACATTGTTTTTGGTGTTACTATCAACACAAGAGTACAAATGTAATTATCGTTCCATTAAATATATATCAAAGAGCATTACAGTTATCTGTTTAAAAGAAATAATGCTACACATCATGTATAACCCTCAGTTTAATAGTTTCTGTGGTATTTTTCAAGCCTTGCATAAATCCAGCCCTGCATCATCAGCAGTCAGGCAGCAATTCTATTGCACAATCCAGCAGGGAGTGTGCCAGCCTGCACCACAGCAAGATCTGATTATGTCAGATAAACACAGAGATAAGCAATTTCCACAATGGCAGATGCAATCTGGATAAAATTGAATTCAGCACTACAAACCTATGACTTTACCCAAAACTTAATTTTTAAAAGATGGCAAGAAATAGCCTTTACTTGCTCAAGCCTGAGTTTCAGTGCATAAGCATGGATCTGTGAAACAACACAAGCTTTAGGTGCTCAATCACCAGATACCTCACTTTTTAATTACTTTGATTGACTTTGTTATCAGATACACAGTCAAGTCACCATCAATTAATATTCTTGCCACAGCAAGGTCCACATACATGCTCTTACTTGATAGAAACCACAAGGTAATTCCCTTTGCTTAAGCTGATTATAAATTCAGCAACTTCAGATATTTTTCCTACCTAAAACTATGAATAAAAGAATTAATATACAATTGCACCCCATTTAGCTGAGATATCTGGATTAATTCCCAAACTGATCCCTTTGGACAATGGATAAAAAAAGGGAGGGCCCTTCCAGGGGCTGTTCCAGGTGCCTGCTTGGCTCATCCTCTAGATGTGTCTGGTTTGTTACAGCTGCCCCTGGTGGTTGTTGAAAAAGGTATTAGTGAAATAAAAGGTGTTTTACTGGTGAATTATAACTTGACTGGCATGGGTGTATTTAATAGAACATGTTTTGTGAAGAACAGAGACACTTTTGAGCATGGGAATTTTATTAATGTGTCACTCCTGGGCTGGATGGAGCAGAGAGATTGGAAAGGAAAATAAAAAAGCTGTGTGTTTAGTGCAGCTGCCAATTTAGCAGAACTTTGATTTGAAGCCTTTACCTTTGCACCTCAAATGCTCTGACTCCACCAAAGCATTGAAGGGGAAGTTTCCTGAGAGGCTATGGAAGCAAGCAGGTAGTTAATTTATTTTTCTTTACTGTTTACTAAGTTCCTTGAGAACACTGAACTCCATGAGTGCCTAAACAGAATTTAGGACTGTATTGAGATCAATGTGGACTGGCTGAAGAGTATTTATATCAAGGAACACATTTTAAATACCAAAATCAATGAACTGTGAATCATTCTCAAAAACACATGGAAAACTTAATAACAGTGAAACTGCTGTGTTGATGAACACTATTGTCCAGAATTTCAGGTCTGCTAAGCTGCTCTTTTACCATCAAAACAATTGCTGAACACCTTAAACCTGTCCTGCAAAAGCACAGAGAGGTAATGAGCAAGAAGATAAACAGCCAGCTCCAGTGATGCTGTATTTTTCTGTAATCACCAAATCCACTGAACCAGTCCTCAGACTGGGGATGTGAAAAAGCAGGAACCAACTCCTCCGTATGAATTTCTATCAGTGGCACTGACAGCCCAAGATGCATTTCTGCACCGTGCCATTATCTGTCTTAAATCATGCAAGGAGTTCCATTCGTTTCAGTTATTTAAAATACACACAGGACCAGTTCCTATAAAATCTATCTGTCTGTATTTTTATTTTCTTTTTGTATTTCAGCCTCAGTTTCCTGCTGGATAGCAGATTAGGGTGGGGAATGACTTTGTTTCTAATGCAAATTTTTATTACTCTTTGTGGTGACCTTAGGCCAGGAAAATTTAATTTCTGCCACAAAATTGCACTTCAAACTACAAAAGCAATCAAGGATCTTTCATATCAATTTACTTCATTTTTACACTGATTAAAATCAGGTGTAGCTACCTTTTATTGTGGTTTTAAATGAGACTATTTCCATTTTTGAGCCCTTTGTATTATTAAAGGTAACCATGACTATCAAGATATATTGTGCTCTTCTGACTACCAAAATCCATTGTCTTCTGTTTCAAAATTAAATTCAAAGATTTAACATGGCCATTTGGAATTCAACCTAAGTGAAAAGGTCCAAAAGAAAAATCTATTGCTTAGAGCAAAAATGTAAAGAAAGGGAGCAGTATAAGTTACAGCAAAAGAGCAATAGCAACACAAAAGCTGCAGAATATCCTATTTTTTAACATTTTCCTTTTATTCTTTTTTTCTTACCATGAATTGCTTAGAGGAAATAATACTGAAAAGGCTCTGTTCAGCTTCCCCAACCATTTAACCATTCGAAGGTAGAAAATGTAATCTATTTCTATCTCAGTTTCTTATTTTTCCATATTTTTTTGAAATATTTAAGATTTCTTCTTAAATAGTTTTATTCACATTTTTCCATTTATGTAATTTATGTTTTCACTGTAATTAACTGGTGGATGTAATATGACAAAAAATGCAAGAAATTATTCTTTATTTAGGAAAATGCAGAGTAATTTACACAAACCCAAGCCACTGCTAAACTGATATGTCTACACCCACATTTGAGAAGCTGAAACTTTTTGAGTGATTCAGCTTGAGTTGAAGGTGGTTTAAGGCAGAGACTTCTGCAGCACTCACAGGGGACTAAAGCCAAGCAAACAATCAATTACCATGTCCAGCTGATGAGACGTAATTTGCTGAGCTGTGGTATCTCAACTATTTGTAATTATTTATCCATTCACTTAGTAATTTATCCAGATATTGCTTCAATCTCTGAATCCTTAAAAATTCTGACATATATTAATGGTGGTGCTGCTGTAGGCAGCCCAGTGATATTCATGGAGCCACAAATAAGAGATTTTTTTCTAAAGGAGAGCAGAGTTGAAGCCAAGTTACCCAAGATCTTCAACTTATTTATCCTCGCTGTACTCACTCAAGCATTCTATGATGAGCAAAACTCTATTTATCACTGGACAGGATGTTTTTGCCCATACACAAACGAGTGCCAAAAAAATCAAAATGTCACTGAGAGTACACATTGCAGCAGATTCCCGTTCCTCACCATGCTCTGCAGTGCCAGCTTGTACTGCCATGGAAATATTAGACTGTGGCTTCTCCCTCCCAGCCTATTCCATATGGCATGGGGGGAACCTCATACTGGATAATATGGCCAATTTCCCCTCTTTTATATTAACCAGTCACTTCTCTAAATAAGAGATGGATTTTTAAGTTCAGCTGTACATATATTTCACATCTGTTAAATAATCTAACTGCATGCAAAGCAGTAAAAGAAGGCATTTCTTTTATAAATTAATAATGACCTGATTTAACAAGTTTGATGTTTGCTTTGAAAATTTCTAGCACCAAACCCTGAACATATTTACCATGAAATGCTCAGCCATTTACAATATGTATCTAAGGATATTGGCACCAGCAGGATGTTAGAAAGCTACAGAGTACATCAAGCACAACATTTGAGTGTTTTATTTCATGTCTTATGTGCTGCCCACTGAACCTATGAAAACCTCTTTTCACTCTCAAAAGGTCAACAGCATTTTCTCTCTGTACTTACTACAGGAATGAGGCTTTTCCACACACTACAACTCCTTTCAGACTTGCTCTGTATCAGATTTAGTTGGAAGAGCTTTAAAAGGTTTCTGCTTTTGGAAATATTCCAAGTACCTCAGACTTCAATGAATGCAGCAGGTCCTTGTCTGAGATTTCTGAAGGAAACCTAAGAGTGTTGGAAGCCTCATGTGTACAGAAAGCTCAACTCCAAATGAAAAGATCCTAATTTTAGAATATTTCAATGAAGTGTTGTTAAGTCCTTCTGAACCTCCTTCATTTTCCAGGACCATTCCTGTGCATGCCACAATTATGGCCAATAGGATGGAATAAAAGGGAGATCAAAAATGAAGTACCTTGGAAAGTCCTTCTACTTAACTATTTTCATAACTGAAAAGACACCAACATTGGCTCATGTTCAATTATAGAGCTGCCAGTGAAGAACAGAAGAAAAAGGTATCATATTATGTTTGATCTTTTACTTTTCATATCAGACAATAATAATGATTTCAGATATAAATAAAAAAATCATAGAAGTAAATAACATCCCTTATTTTCTTTCCTTTTTCTTTATATATGGAATTTGATCACAAAACTCTGTCTTTTTGAAACAGAGCAAGTTTTTACACCACACTGATGAGCCTCAAGTGTGAGAAATGTGCCTGATTGCAAACTCCTTACTGAGTCTAAAGACCTTCTAGAAGAAGAGTGGGACAATCTCTGATTTTAAACAATCTTTCCAGGTCATTGTGATTTCTCATTGTGAATTCTCTATGGAAAACAGGAGAAAGCAAATCGATTAAAGAAAATAATCAGGTGATTGTCTCAGGGCATTTCTCCAATTTAAATCTGAGGAAAATAATTCTGGAAATTACTTCAGTTTCTGTTTTACAGGGGGGTTTTTGTTTGTTTGTTTTTCTTTTTCCATTTTATTCAGGGTTTCAGTTTTACTTTATTTTAATTTGTAAAATTATTCAAGCAATGCTGTTGGACACTTGCAGGGGACACTGCCCAGAACAATCAACTGCATTCTCAGCTGGAACCGATGGCCCTGACAGTAACTGATCCTTCTCCTACCTGAAGATCCAATCTCACAATTAAAAATCCAGGCTCACATCTGTCAGGAATTCTCTGTTCCACTGAATCTCCAAATAGCTTAAAATTCAGGGACTTTAAAAAAGTGGGTGTGGATGTTGATCCCCAGAGTTGAAACCAGTGGAAATGCTTTGTGCTGTGTCACATTCACATTTTCTGGAAAATCCCCTTGCCCAGGATTTCTCTCCTGGGAAGCTCAGAAGCCACAGAGAAAAAGGAAAACAATATTATCTCATTTGCTTCTCCTGTGTTTTGCTGCTTTGGAATGTGGTTGGAGATTGTT
>JAWWMS010000208.1:67996658-68009647 GCA_035048045.1 Chlorospingus semifuscus
TACAATACAATATAATATAATATAATATAATATAATATAATATAATATAATATAACATAACATAACATAATATAATCAGCTTTCTGAGAATTTGGAGTCAAATTCCCATCTCTCACCTCATCCTGGGGACCCTCACAACACCACAACACCCCAGAGTGCTGAGGGAATTGGCTGATGCAGTTCCCAAGGCACTCTCCATCACATTCACCAAATCATGGCAGTCAGGACAAGTCCCAGGTGGCTGGAAAAAGGACAACACTACTCCCATCTTTAAAAAGTGGTATTTTAAAGGCTCGCAAAATCCCATTCAGAGAAAGAATGATTTTACATGGACCCAATTTTTGTCCATGAATAGTTTATGAAATGTTTTTACAATAATTTAGTAATGGCTCAACAGGAATGCAATACTAAGTCATCTGCCCAGAACCAGAATGTGTAGACAAGGCAACAGAACTGGATGTTCCCTTTCCCATTCCTCCTGTCAGCTTTAACCCTGGCATGGAGAGAGCTCATGTTGGCTCAAAGCATCATTTAGTTTATTTGCCTGCTTAGCAGCCCTTTTTTCTGCTAATAAATTGCTTTTTCTCTTGGAAAAGTGATATTTATGCTAATAATCCTTACAATAAGAGTGTCTGACACCAAAAAACAAACACCCAGAATACTTTGCAGAAAAGCTGTATGTTTATATGAGGTATTTTACAAGTTTTGTACTATAAAAAACTCATCAATCCATTATTCCTGACTTCTTGTCATGTCATGTCCATCCTTTTGGTATAACCAGAAAAACAGATTTCTTAAATATTGTTTACCAGCAGCTGCCTTTATACCAGTAAGGTAAGCACAGACCTGAGCACCTGCACACACTCATCCCCCTTTTTTCAACTAAAAATATAATCTTAGGCAGAGTTTTACCCTAAATTACCTCTTCTATATCACTCATGGTCTCTCTCATATCTATTAAAAAGATGTTGGCCAAAATATGGCACTGAGAAACCTCCATGTGCTCTTAAAGATATGACAATGGGCTGAGAAAAATGCTTTTATATTAAGGTCTCATCTGAAATGGGGAATACATTAAAAAATCCCCACAGTAATAATTATTCAATGTACTGGGATGCATATCCCCAAATTATAATTTCTCCTAATTTAAATCTGCACTCTTAAGGGGTTTTGCATAGAATTTTGGTTTTGTTATAGTAAACATGGAAATTTTCATCTTAGTTGTGAACTCAATCATGTTTATTTGACTAAAACCTGTCTGAGCCAGTCTTACATTTTTGTCCCAGTTGTCACATGTTTGCAGTTATGTGTATGAAAGCTGATTACCTTTGCAAAAGATCATCATTAGCTGAAAAACACCCAGAACCATTTCAACAAAACCCAGATTATTTATTGTGTATTACAGTGATGGTTTTTACTTTTTTTGTGGCTCCTCAAAAAAAAATAAGTCATGTGAATGCAGCTAACAAACAACTAATTTTAATAATGGGATTTTATATCACGAGCTCTTCATGTGACTTTCAGCATTAAACAAAGAATGGAAACAAACATATATTTAAGAAATCAATACTGATATCAAAATTCTAACCAGAACTGCAGACACCTTTAATTCACTGTGCTTTGATTAATATTTGATTAATATTAATATTCTCCTGGCATGCAGAGATGATAATAATAAGTCAATTGTGTCTGCTGTTAGTTCTAAAGGCAATAGCACTATGAATTTGGGATTTTTGGAAATTGCCATTTGAAAGTCAAGGGCCAGCAGGTCCATGATGAAGTTGCAGAGAGTCTCTACAACAGTCCTCCTTAGTAATTTTTCTAAGGTTTTGAATAATTTAATTCAAAGGAACAGAGAAGCCTCAGTGAAAATTAAATTCAATGAAAAATTAAAATTTAACAAAATAAAATTTCATTGAAAACAGGCAACTGTTTTGAGGACACAAACCTTATTTCCTCCTGATGCCTCACTGAGGAAGAGTTTAACTCATGGCCCACACTGGGGAATCTGAGGAGCTGAGAAATTTCTTAAAATCTGTGGGAAAAGCTTCACTTGGATCTGACACTTGACTGCAAACTACAAATCTCTGAGAAACCATGATTCATCCTGTCTGGCGTTTACAGAGCTGCTTCTCTGAGAGAAGAAAATCCTTTTTCCAGAAACCCACAGCAAGAACTGCACACAGGAAGAACCTCTGGCTGGAAACAGGAGAGTTTGGGTACATGAGGACAGGCTTGGAGTTGGAAGATGTTCCAATTTGCTTCCACAGGGCCTCCTGACCATCGGGATGATCTGAAATTTATATTTTTAACATCAGCCTGGATTTCTGGAACCCTGCACTGGGCCAAGGAGCAGCTCCAGCACTTTGGTTTCAGGTTTCTGTAAGAACCTTTTAGTCAATCACCTCTAAAATTAGCCCCAGGTGAAGGAATGATGAGACTACATTTCCCCCCTGTGTTACAGGGAAGTTATCTTTCATCACATTACAGGTCATTATTCAGTTTTCCAGGAACGGTTTTTAGATTAAATGATTTCTGAGATGTCAACCTAGAACAGGAAAAAATTGAAGGGGAAAAAAAATGAAAGGACATATACAATAAAATGGAGCATTACTAAGTCCCCTCATGCAGCTTCGAAAATTGATAATTTCACTCAATAATATGTCCAGGTTAGGTGCTGGATGCTACCTGTATTAATTTTTTTTTAACCTACAGGTTGCCCATCTGTGAAGCAAGTGGGGAATGACCCTCTGTCCTTCTTTTGGAGCAGGCAAATCAATTTATTTCAATGTTGGGAACACTGTGGCTAAGTGTGATCAGTTTTTACAGAAACCACAGAACATCCATGTCTCTGACATTAATATAATCCTACCACAAGTTATGGAAATTGGAGCTGAAAGGAAAGCTGGCAGATGATGCTCCTGTCTGAAAGCAGCATCAGCAGTGCCTGAACCACTGCTGGCAGGTGTTTGCTTCACTTAGAGCCTGCACTGATAGCAGTTGTATGGATTTCTGTACATGGAACATTTAATCAGGGAAAACAAACAGCAGCAGTGTGTGATGAGGTCGGATTTACTGCACCAACTGCAAGGAGTGTGCTCCACTCTGTGCTCAGGGCCCATTCAAATGGATATTAAGAGATTGAGTAATGACAGCAACAGGAAAATAAAAAAACTCAACCCAATAAACATCTCTGCACATTTCTCCTTTGCAGACTCTCTGTGAGCTAAACTAAATCTGGTCTGTTCAAATTTGTGAGTGAAGAGAACAAGGAAAAATCACATTTACCTACTGTACAGTATATCTGTATCCATTAGGACTATTTTTGCTTATAGTAAATTCAAGAACTTTAGGACCTTAAAAAAACCCCCAACAACAAACCAAAAAACCCTTAAAAGGGGATATACCAAGAAGATACCACCAGTAGAGATGACATTTTAAGCTAAAATAAGTTTTGACACCTCTTCATACTCTCTTTTTTGCATGTGCATTTCTGTGCTTGGAACACGACCCAAAGGATTATTGGTTGAGTCGAAAAATTAATCTTTTAAATTAAATTGCCACATGTTACCCAGGTTCTTATAATATCTTTATGCACTTGGAATATCAAAGAAAAAATAAAACTAAAACATATCTTTGAAGGATTTTTCTTTCTCTCAGAGAACTTTGTATCATCAGAATGGGTGACATGCTCTGATGTGTTTGATGTGTTATTGCAGTCTCCACTCAGATGTCTGTAATAGCTCAGACTCCCCAAACAATGCAAAAATAATGATGCAAGTTTGATCACAACTCATGTTATCTGAAGTGGATTTCAGTCAACTCAATTCTGAAAACCAATCCTGTTCTTAGAGTGAGAAACAGCAATAGAAGCCCTGAACACATGAAAAAAGTTAGCAAATTTTAAATATGAATTCTTTAGGTTACGTGTGTGGGAGCAAGAGATAAAGGGAGGGTGAAGTGCAGCTAAGTAAAGGTTCTATTCATTGTCTCACTCAATAATTCTCAATCCAGACACAAACCCCATCCAGCCTCACACAAAATGATGGAGCCTCTTCACTCAATCCATCCCCTGGGACAAAGCTGGAGATCCTCAGCTCAGGCAGAACAGAAAAACTGCAGTGATTTACCTCAGCCCTGGCTCCTACAACACACTCTGGTCTGTGAATTGCAGCTTTGAATAAATTGAATTCCACAATCAATCCACCAACAATACAAATGTTTCTGTGCTTTCACTTCTCCATCTGCACAATGGCATTCCAGAATGTTCAAGACATTCTATGTAGAAGTGTCTCTGTAGTGCCACTCCATGTATTAAAATGAATAATAAAATAATATTTTCTAAATGTGACAATTGATCACCAAAGCTTTTCCTTCACTGGCATGAACAGGGCATGATTTGCTGGCCAAAGAGCATGTCATAGTCTGTATAAAAATGTATATACCATTGCTACCAGAAAAATGAGCAATGTATTACAGAAATTCATCAGTCCTACATCCTTTTATTCTTCTAACCCTCAACTCTTCAATGGTTAATGTGTTCTGTGTTCACTGAACAGCCACCAGCATACATTTGCACTACCACAAACTGGAATTTATTCATCTAGCTGCACGGAGGGGTTTGTTAGTTTTTGGGGGTCAGTGAACACAGCTTTATAAACTGATATTGAACAGGAAGGAGCTGCATTAGAATGAAGCCAGAATAACAATCAGCCAAAGAGTCAGGTGAGTATTTTTTGCTTCAGCTCTTAAATACATTTTCTTTCCTACTGTCAGGAAGATAATTATATATATCCATATATATATATATATATATGTGTGTGTGTGTGTGTGTGTGTGTGTGTGTGTGTGTATTTAAAATCTTTACTTTCTTGCCATTCTGGTTTTGTTTAGCTCTTTAAAGCCCTTGACAGCTGCTGTGCAACAGGGGTTCCTCTCAGTGACAACAGGTCCCAAAAGGCAGCAGGTGCTCCAACCTCTCACTGCTAAAAGCTTTAATCCTACTTTTTCCTCTGTTTTTCTCCAAAAATATGTTTCTGATATATCAAATTATTGATTCTTTCTGTGTGTTTTGTATTACAGGATCACCTGCCACAGGAGAATGAATCCTGATTTATACTGGTGTGAGTGACAGGAGAAATGAGCTCAGTGGTTTTGTGGTAACAGCTGTGGAAAATGTTTATTTGTGTAAGCTCAATTCCATTTCTGAGGCAATGGAAATAGAACTTACCCTAGGCAACTCCCACCTGAGAAACCACCTTTTCTGAGGGAATGACAGACAAATTGTCTGCAGGATATTAACACCAACATCACACTGCAGTCTTAAGAAACTCATCAAGAAATGAGGTAAAATCACCAGAACTGAGTGGTGACACAAAAGTGATACCTGAAAAAAAATCCTACCACATATACCAGTAGTTATGCAGACATTCAGGATTATTTAAATATTAAAACTTAAAAACAAAAAATATTTTCCAGTTTATAAATTGAGGTCAAAAATTCCTCAATTTTTGTTTCCTAGCTGTCAAAACCCAGTATAAATAAAGGCAAATGGGCTTGTGCTGAGGATATTTGAACATTTGAAATTTGATGCTGAGAAAACACTGGTGTATTTAAGATCAGCATTACTCATTTCAGAAGTTCACAGAAGAACAGCTGATTTTCACATTCTGTTATTCCCAGTTTAGACAAGCATTCAATTTGAGAAGGGAGCACAGAGGTGATTTAAATTTAATATCTCGATCTCATTTCAAGAAAAAAGGCTTAAACGCAAACACGGTCAAGTTGAAAGTCTTAATGTTCTACTTGAGTTCACATGATTTATGGCAGGGGAAAATAAAAACCCTGCAGTGTTTCAACAGCCTGAGAAATGCTGGTTTCATCTACACGGGCTAAAGGAACCCAAATTCAAACTACAGACACTCAAAGAAACATTTGACACTCAAAGTAACATTTAACACTCCAGCTGACATTCGACACTGGCACTCAAACAAACATTCCAGCCAGGAATAAATCTGCCTTTGAAAAATCCTAAATATGAAATAGGGCAGGTACTGCATTCATCTCCATACAGATGAATAATATATATATAATTAGACATACAGGACTGAACTCATGTTCTTACCCTGGATTTACACACTGCAACTGAAGCCCATCTTCAGTCCTCAGTCAAATGCCAAACATGCTGCTGAGAGGGCTCAAGTGGCAGCTCTTTCTCCTAAGAAATGCTGTTCAAATTGGAATTTAGATGCCCAAATATGCTAGTGAAAGCTTCTCAAGTATTTTGAAGCATTTTTATCCATTCCCAGAATCACTCATTGGCTTTAGCGAGCTGTTCTTCATGTTAGAAGTGCACTCGTGTATTAACCAAAATTCCAATTTTCCTTTAATAAATGGCTCTTTTCCTCAAGGCATTGAAGACTCTACTGCCCAGTTCTCTATATATTCACATCAGAATATGCAAGGTCAGTGTGTAAGGGCAAAATGTGACAATCTTGTGCTCTTTCCTCAGTGACAGAGATCTGCACTCATATTGATGATATTGCTTTGCAGACCAAAGTCTGTATATGACACCACAGATTTCCATAAAACTCCCTCAATATGGGTGAAAACAGAACAAATGCCAACACCACGAGCTTCAAGCAGCTCCCTGAGAGTTCTTTATAAGCTGTCTAATCCTTACTTGCAGAACAGGAAGTAAATTTATTAAATTAAATAACTAAACATTTATTAAACAGCTAAATAAACTCTCTCATTTTGTTTGCTCTGAGGGAAAAAAACTTTCCTTTATACACTGGATAAGCCAATTAGAAAAGAATTCCCACCCAATCCCAGTAATAAGTATTCTATCCAATTTGAGAACAACTCATGAGGATTTTGGAGTTGATGTTTCTTTTCTGGACTGCAGGTTGTTTTCAAACTAGGAGAATAATCCTCCTTAATATTTACTGATGGCCCAGCTGCTGCTATCAAGCAGTTTTCTGCTTTTAACAAGTTAAAACTTCATGTCCACTGTAAAAAGGTAGATAATAATCTGCCCGGTCTGAATTGGGGGAGCATTTTAACTTGGCAGTGATGTCTCTATCTGCATTAGTCTGTCAACAAAATAAAACAAAAAAAAATCTCATGATGATGAACCAGAGACAATAAGAACTGGAATATTTTTCCTGCTGCTGCACTATTTTTTCCAAGCTAATTCCACATGTCAGGAGGTAATGAAGGGCAATGTAATTCCCAAAGAGAGGCATATCTTCTGTCTATAATACTATAAACTTGAAACTCAGTTGCTGTAAGAGATTAAAAAATTGTGTGCCCAAAATGCATTCATTTTTCTGCAACTTCATCCAGTTAACAAAACCCAAAATTATTGTTTACTCAGGCTCTCAGGTTACTAATGCTTTCTGCAGCCAAAGGAACACTTTCATTCTGCCTTAGCAGTAAAATCTGGCTTCAGCAGCTCAGAGCAATTTGTAGGAAACCAAATTTACAGAGTCTCAATCTGCTTCTGCTCTCACAGCACAAACGAGAGAGCCAAAGGAAAAACCTCTGGACCAAAGGGTCTCAGCTGGTGACATTTGCCAGCAGGTAAAAGTCGTTGTCCTCTCCCATTCCACCTCCCCAACAGCAATGGTGTCTCCTTGATTTTGGAATTTGGTGGGAAGAAGAGTTAGTATTTATCCATCCTTGTAAAACAACCTCATTTTTAAACATCTTGGACCATTTCCGTGCTTTGCCTGCACAAACAGCTTTAACCTCTGCAGACAGGTTCCAGAGCACTTTTCACGTCTCCCCACTGCCTTTTGTAGCAAAGTTTAAACACTATGCAGAAAAAACCTTTGAAATTTAATGAAAATCAGCAAAAGGTTTTGTTCCAAACCCAAACACAATCAATTGCACATAATTCTGAACCTCCTTCAAAGGGTGTTTGAAATAAAGCAGTCATTCCTTTGGCAAAACTCAGGCTAAAGCAGATAAAAGTGCTAAAGCAAGGGAATTCTAGTTCCTGAAAATCAAAGCAATCCTATCTAACCATTTATGTCTTAAAAAGGAGAATGTGTCAGCATTTGCTTAATGGTGTATTTCTTCAACAGCGAGCAAAATTTATTTAAAGAGAGTAATTACACACAATCCTTTATGCTGATAGTATATGATCCTGCTTTAAACTGCTACAGGGTTCAGAAATTCTAACATATCTACTTTTTCTAATAGTATTAGCTTATTTTTGTAAAAATTAAAGAAAATCTATATTCCTTCAACCTAAGTAAAACACAGGATTTCCTTTCTATCTGAAATCATAGATCACATGTCTCAGTCTGTTGACTTCCAGATGGAAAGAATGACAGAATGGTTAGGGTTGGAAGGGACCTTAAAGACCATCCCCTGCCATGGGGAGGGACAATTTCCACTCCTCCCAGCCCTGTCCAGCCTGGCCTTGGGCATTCCAGGGATCCAGGGGCAGCCACAGCTTCTCTCGGCACCTGTGCCAGGGCTCAGCACCCTCAAAGGGAAGATAAGCACAGAAAACTGAATATGAAAATTTATTTCCTTTAACTCCTGGACAACTGTGGCTCTCTAAGAACATTAAAAAAAAAAAAAATTACATTACATCAAGAAATAACCAAGATCATGTCAACCTGCTATTGCATTTTCCCCCTAATGCATGCATTAAATACATGTCAGGATCAACTTTATTTCCTCTATTATTCATAGGCTGTTTTTTATCAAACTCTCAATTAATTATTTTTTTTTTTTACCCAGAACAGTCTGGTGGTTTTTATACCAGAGTTTATGAGCTGTTTACAAAAGAACCCTGACATTTCCACATTTCAGCTTAGGGAAGGAAGTGAAGAATATATCAGCTAAACAAAACTGAGGGGGATGAGCAAAATAGTTCCAACAGCAATTAGTCAGGGCATTATGTTTGATATTACACACTACTGCAGGAAACACGACCAAGTTTCTAAAATATGCAAGAATTCCCACACAATTTCAGAAGATGTTACTAATACAGTAATTTATCCTGTGTTTTTCCTCCAGATCATTATTGTAATTGAGGTAGAAAATATATATGGCTGAGGGTTGCAATTGATTATAAACATATATGACAAATTCAGGAAAATTTTTTCATAACAAGAGAATAAAAACAAAGAAATTGTGCCAGACATACGATCTGTATATGAAATATGTGCCAAAAATATAGCTGTTTAAATAATTTTTGTTTTCTGTTTGGTGTCTGCAAAGAAAAATAATCACCAAAAAATTGCGTCAGGTTGATATCAAGTAAATTCCTATTGGCCAAATCCAATATGTTACAAATATATTGACCTAAAAGTGTATTTCTTACCAGGAAAACATTCATAGGAGATATTTCACACAGCTTCTCTCAAGTCCCAGGTTTTTCCAGAATAATTCAAATCTATATTTATACAATATGCATTTCTGTATTTAACATTCCCAATGTAGATCTGTTTAGAGGTGTCAGGAGATTTTGTGTTCAGTTTTATGGATTCATTCAGCAGCTTCTGAGTTGCTCCAACTGTTATTTTTACATAAACCCACAACTTTTACCTGCCAGCTTTACCCTTTATTATCAAGGCTCTTTTCTTAGTGTTTAGGTTAGCATCTAACATCAACCCAAACATTTAATGAGCTGTCTTATTTTTCAGTGCTCTTTTAATGGAAAATTTCTGCCTATTTTTCATGGAACTGACATTTTGGTGCACCATCCTGCCAGTTTTCAGCCCCATATAATCTCATGCTGCAAATGCAGGTATATTTGTCAAACCATTATCATCAATTACCTGAGAGCTCCAGCTTCTGAGATATTTTATGAATTCTTGAGATTTTTCAGGGCACTGACATGACAAAATACATGGCAGTATGTTGTAAAATAGTTGAAACAGCATAACCAAGAAATGAGATGGGGGGAAAAAAATCAGATTAAATACCACCTGCTAGTGCCCTTATCATGATCATGCTGCCTGTGCACATTTCAGCAAACAGTTTTCTGGGAAGGAACTTTTCTTTTCAAGGCCAGAATCACAAGAGTCTCCAGGCACAAAGTGATTTCCACAAATGATTAAACACTATCCCTTCAGATTATCCATGGGCTCCCAGTAGATCTTCCCTTAAAATGCAACTCACTCCTGTAACAAGGGAAGTGAAGAACTGCTTTAGAAAGAGATATTATTCTATATCTGCATTGTTAAATAAGAGAATTCCATTGAATTATCTCAGCTCTTGCCTGAGCTCTCTGATCCTCCTTTATTCAGAATTACAGATATATCTACAAGGCCAAAAGGCTTGGACTTAATTCACTGAGGAACTGCCAAAGAAACCTGGATTTCCTCGATGCCCATCAGACCAAGTAACTGCAGAGCAGGGAAAAGATTAAGCAGAAATAGAAATTCTATTGCCTGATCAATCAGAAGGAATTATAACAATCCTGACAGGTTACAAGCACAGATAATAATCTATTGTAAGACTCATATTTGTAGGAGCAGTTTTAAAACCTAAACAAACCAGATCAGAACTAAAGCATCAAGACAGGAGCAGATAAAGATGTTGAAGAAATAGTGATAATTTAAGAAAATACAATGAATTGTTAATGCAAACCATTGAAAAACTTCACTATGTGTAAAAAGAGGAGCAGAAACTGAGAGGCACAAAGAGTTCCCAGGAAGTTTGGGGAAATGGGACATTAAAAATGTTTTACAAATGCTTCCAAGGTAAGGGCTTGGGAGGAAAAAAGAACTTCACATTCTGGTAGGATTTTCAAAACAAAATTTAGATGATCTGTGGTCATTGTGGGAATAAAATTCTGGAATCACTTTCCAATTGGTCTTTGATGTAGAGTTTGAAAGTTTCTGGATTTTACAGATCAGAAATTGGACTGGAATTAGAAATTAGATTATTGAATATTTAGAGAATTTGAATGATTATTTACTTTGTCACACTTCGTTTGCCTGACATTCAGCCTATTATAATCAGGGTTTTAACTGCCTCCTGTTTAGGATTTTGGTTTGTTTGTTTGCTGTTTTACTCTTATTTGTCTTTACAGGCAGCCTCCTCCACCTTCCTAGCAAGGATTCTGCTCTGCTGCTAAGTGCAGCATCTCATATATCCTGTGAGAAAAATTTAATTATTTGAAATTTTAATTCTGCCCTGTCTTCTACCACAAGGAAAAGTTCTCTTAGACATCAAGATGAAAAAATAATAATGATAATTATCATAAGCATGACAGAGTTCCAGAATGAGGCACAAACATGAAATTTAATTTAACCAGAAGAACTTCTTGAAGATTATTATTTATATAACAAAGATGTATTCTTCACTTTGTAATAAAGTTGCTTATGAAATAAAAGTAGAGTTTCAAGCCACAGTACTGTTCCTTTATTTCTCTCTCCTCCACGCCTTCTATGAATCATCTCAATAAAGACTAAATAAGTCTTGTAAGATTCAGATTTCCATTTCTTTATGCACACAAATATAGCTGGGCTTTTTTTATTTTCAAATCTGTATTACAACAAAAAATGTCATGCTTAGACAAGACATGAAGAAGAACACACAAGAGCTTGGTTTTATTTCTTATATTACTGAAGAAAAATTCACACAAGAAGAATGAAGACAAGTATAAAAACTTGTGCAGAAAAAGCTGTAGTGAAAAGGATCAGCGAGGAAAAAAAATAGATTTCTGCCTCCCTACTATAATAACTTCAATTGAAAGCATCTGTATTATTTAGTTGCATAAAGTTGTTTTTGTCCTTTTTTTGAAAAGACTGAAAAACAAAGATGCCATCTAAACTAGACTTTATAGTGTGCTTCCATCTGACAAAGGAAAATCAGTTTGCCAAGGTCTTTGTAATCAGATCATGGTGTTTGCTTGTATCTGTAACTGTGTGTGTAACATTTGTAGTTGGTATAATTGAATAAATCAGAATAAAAGCCCTTGTACAAAGCACATGATAGTTTCCTAGCAGCCCAAAGGAAGCAAGCATTCAAAAATGTTGCTGTGCTACCTCAGTTTGTTTTTTAAAATAAAAGCATTTTAAAATACAAGCATTTAAAATACAACAGATTTTGCTCAACTTTAAAGAATGTGTCAAACATTTTTAAAAATATGATTCAATGATTATATATACAAATCTATATATATATCTATATATATATATCTATATTTAATATTCAAACTCCCAATCAGTGTTAGCTGGGTGCATTCACACTCCCACCCAACAAATGGGACAGGAGCCAAAAGGATGGAGCCTAAATTCATGTACGAAAAATGAATCTAGGACGTGGAAAGGTGTAATAATAATCATCTCTAAAGACAAAGAAGTGTTGAAAACGGGTAAGAGAATGTTAATGAGACCTTTATCCCATCCCTCAGAAGCCAAGGGTACTTTTTAACTGCTTTTAGTAACTCCAGTCTTTTACATTTTACTAGATATATAAACTTCCAGTGTTTGTTTTTCTGGAGGGGATTGTATCCCTCAGTTTTGCAGTGGAGTATCTGAGTTCTTCCTGGAATTCTCTGTTAGGAAATAAAGATTTAGAGCTGGTAGCTATTGGTCTTACAATCAGCCCTAAAAGGAGGGTAAATCCCAAAGAAATTGGGGCATCAGGAGCTGAAAACAACACAACAGTGAGACCAAAGGGAAAACCTGCTTGAAACGGCAGCACCACTTTTCAGGTGCCAATGTTCCAAGACCTAGTTGTCCTCAGTCTCTTTCCAATGACAGTGAAAACCATGAATATGACTTTAGAATCTCTTAATAATAAAATCCATGTGCACTCCTAACAACATTGTTTTCACTTCCTCGTCTTGATTGGAAGAAAATCTAAGTTTTTCAGGCATTTCATCCCTCTAGTTCTCACTAAAATCAATGGAAATCTCTTCCAATCCCACAAAACCTCTATAAAAACTTCCCTCCTCAGCTATTCCAATTGCAGCTGGCACTTGTTAGCTTGGTCTAGAGCATAAGAAGTTCTTG
>JAWWMS010000208.1:68009747-68024193 GCA_035048045.1 Chlorospingus semifuscus
GAAGTTTATTTTATGGTAATAAAACCAGTTTAGCTATTTAAATGCTGCAAGTAGAGGTCAGCCAAGATGCAGCATGTCCCATCTGTTGTGTTACAGCTACATGCCAACAGAGCTTTCCACGCACACAAGATGGAAACAGGAGCATCTTTGACAGACACTGCAAACTAAAATAAGCTTGGGGAGCTCAAGCAGGTGAAGATCCAACTGACCACGGGCAGTGGCTCCAGGATGTTATTCTTTTGCTGCAGCTTAAAAGAAAATATCAGAGAAATATAACTTCAGCCTGCACGAGGTGGGAAATGCTGATGCTCCCCTAAGGCACATGTGCCACTGGTTGTCTCACTTGCAAAGAGACTTGATATGTTGGTGTTATTACAAGGGAAGGGTTTGATGTAAATGAAGCATTTCAAGCTCTCACCAGAAGGCAATTACATGCACACAACATCCCCTCTGCAAGAAACTGAAGGCAGATTTCGAAGAACACCACAGGAAAGAGCAGCATCCTCTGTGGGAAAAGCTTTTGCCAAAGACATGGATTTTGTTATTCCAGAGGTTTCACCATATGCAACACATCATGAGCTGTCTGAAAGACATTTTTTGCCCCTAATTGTCTAGGATCCACACATCCAGAGTTGGAAGGGACCCACAAGGATCATCAAACCCAACCCCTGGCTCAGCACAGACACCCAACAATCCCAGCCTGGGCATCCCTGGGAGTGGTGTCCAAACTCTCCTGGAGCTCTGGCAGATTTGGGGCTGTGCCCATCCCCTGGGGAGCCTGGGCAGTGCCAGCACCCTCTGGGGGAAGAACCTTTCCTGATATCCAACATAAATCCCCCTGATGCTCCAGCCATTCCCTGGGTCCTGGCACTGTCACAGAGAGCAGAGATTGGAACTGCAGACCCTGATGAGGTCTGACCCATCTCCTCCAGACATAACAGACCAGGTGATACCAGCTGCTCCTCATCCAGCTTCTCTTCCAGATCCTTCTCCATCTCCACAGCTCCTCCCCTGGATGATTTCTAACAGCTTTCTATCTTAAATATCAGAAAGCATCCAAGGGAGAGTTGCAAAGAGGGCAGATCCCTACAAAGATCCACAAGGGAGAAAGGGATCTTCAGTCAATGCATCCCATGTACTTTGCCTGACTCCTCTACTTTGGGATGACAATAAACACCTTCTAAAATTCCATCTCCTTACTGTGCTGTCCCAGAGGGTACAGACAATAGCCATCTAAAAGGTTAAAGGCAAAAGTTAGGCAAAATTAATTTTGTCTTGTAGGTAAACAAGGTTCTAGCTATTTAAAATTAATCCTGGAAATCTACTATGTTTACTTTTACTGGCTTAAATATAGTAAAGAGTAGGCTGCATCTAATGGTTTCTAAATGCTCAAAGTTTTGGGCTCACTTGTATTTAGACTACTATTTTAAATGACATGCAAATAACAAGTCAACCAAAAGTCAAAAGATATGATGGATAAAATGCAGAAATTGGAACAGAGTCTGAAAATCTCACTGATAGAAATCACAATATCAGATCCTTTTTCCCTATCTGCCACAGGTTCACTAATAGGATATTGCTTACAAAGCGGAGATCATATTAATGATTAAATTTAAAAAGCATTTTGAGTTAAAAAAAAAAAAACAACAAAAACAACAAACCAACAAAACAAAAACAAAACCCAAAAAACAAACCAAACCAACCAAACAAAACCCCAACCAATTAACCAAACAAAAACGCCCAACAAAAAAAACAAAAAACCCCCCCCAAAAAAAACCCAGAAGAAAACACTGCAAATCCCCAAAACTGATTCCAGACAGACATTTGGTGCTCTTGAGCACTAAAAGGTGTTTGAGGCAAGAAGCATCACCCAAAGAGAACCTGAGCTGTTGTAGTTCTAACTTCAGTCAAGGCCTGGATTTAGTCCTGGTTGATGAACACTGACATTGTGTCTGTGAAGATGGATGAAGATTTATCATTTTATCCCAACCAACCATCTTGTTTTACATGTTCACCAACAGTGTGCAAAATGCCAAAGTCATTTGTGTCAAATATTAAAAAAAATGGAAGGAATAAAAATTGCTATTCTGCTTTGAAGCTGTTGGAAATAATTCTCCTTTACAAGAGAAAAGACTTTTTGAAGGCAGGTAACAACAACGAATGGGATTGGACTCAGCAAAAACACTGGGGAAGGATTTTTTTGTGTTTCTAACTGTGATGCATAAAAATGATGAATCATTCTGATGATTGCTACCAATTTTGGGTATGTTTGGGTAACACCTCATTCATTTGCAAATCAGGAAATTTCAAAAATGGGGACAGAAATGCAAGTTTCTCAGCAGAATTCTGAGTTTTATTAGAAATAAAACTAAAATAAAAGATGGTTTATGGCCATGATATGGATGAGAAAGAAGGTAACTTTTGCAGCAAAAGGCAAAGACAGAAAGCTGTAAGGTAAGACCAAGGTAAAACTGCACTTGCACATTTGCTCTCCAGAGCTCCTGCTGCTGCCTGGCTTTCTGCCATCTCATTCTCTGCACACATTTCAGATGGGAACACTGCTATCAGCGACTTTCAGAAATGAAAATATATGGTGTGACTCAGGACTGTCTCTCTAATGCAAAAAGGGATGGAAAAGGGGAAATAAAAGATAGATTTTTACCTGGGGTGGAAGGGGGACATAATGAATACTAGAATATTATAGTACATTTGAAAGGTTCATTAACCTCAATTTTTAATTGAGCAGGCAGTAAATAAAGGACTGACTGGAAATAATCAGATTAAATTAATGATTTAGGGTCTTAAAGCTTTTATCTGTTAGGCTTTTGAAAATCATCTGTCAGAAATGAGTGTAATTAATGCTTACATTGATGTAGAACCTTCTGTACAATGCTGCCAGTGATCTGTTCCTCCTATTTATTTATTTACCAGGATCCATTGAAATGGGCAGAGACTACAGGAATACTGAGATATTTGTGTGCAAGCCAAGGTACAAAATTTCATCTGCTCTTGCATAGACTGGGAATGTGAAGTGTTGCAGCTTCCTGTTTGTGTTATTTAAGTGTTTTACTTTCTTTAAACCAGTGGGTGTTATGATAATTCAGTGATTAGCTGCAATACCATGCACGATTAGAGTTTAATATTAATATTGTAAGATTGTATTACAATATATAATATGGTATGTGTGTGTGTGTATATATATATATATGTATGTATAATATATATGATACTGTATTATAATTAATATAATACAATATTATAAGAACTGTGGTCAGTAGCAGTTATTCCTACCTACACTTCAATTTTTAGGATGTAAACCAACAAAATCATCAAACACTTTTGTACAAAGGGATGTCCTTTGACACTGTTGTTACCTGAGAGGGGTCCCACAAAGCCTCAGTGATTTTCCTCTCCTGCATAAACTCTACAACTAGATTGGCATCCCAACAAGAATAATAATCCCTGTGAGGACTGAGTCAAATAAAATATCATTATTGCTTCTTTCTCATTTCCCCTCTCCTATTTAAAAATCTTTGTTTTATTGTTAATACACACTGCTGCCTCCATGTTCCTTTTGACATTGCAGCAAGAACAATTCCTGTAACAATAAAGTACCCATGGCACTTTCAGTCATGTCACGAACATGGTTTCAGACCTTGTGGCTGCTCTTACCTGTTTGCTTGGCCATGATAAATCCAAATCCTGATATTTCCAAGTGCCCTGAAGCTCTGGACAGCACAAATTGTGTTTTGGGAAGGCAACAGCTGATGTGCTGCACGCTGTGCATAGCTACAATCAAAACTGTCCTTATTTCATTACAACTAAAAGAAAAACTGGAGCCCATTGATTGGTGCCCCAAAGGGCAGGAATATGAAATTACAGACTAAGAGGAGACAGCAGCACCTCCATTTCTGGCTCTGTGATAAAAGGTTCTCACTACAAAGCAGTGATTTTGTCACCCAGATATAATGACCCCATGATTAGGGTGATTCAGTTACTCATCCTTCACAAGCAAGACCTGAATCCTACAAACCCTTGGACTGCAGGAAGTGCAGCTCTTGATAAAATCTGGACTTTTCCTCCCTCCTCTATCTTGTGCCTTTTCAAGCATAACATATTGTAAGGAGATTAAGGCTTACAGAGTCACTTCTCCTCAACTTTTGAAGTCTTGGGAGCACTTCAGGATCATGAAAACAGGAGTTTTATAACCTGTGTACTGGGAAACTAAACTTACTGTTGAGATTATGCTTTCATGCTAAAATCCTTTTTAAAGCTACTTAAAAGTTCCTTAAGAAGTTGTCCTCAGGCTGAAGTTGCTGCTGCCTGCTCTGAGGCCATAAGAAAAACTTTCTGGGACTTTGAAGAAAATCCACTTAATTGTTTTATTTGATTTTCAGAAGGCCAAGCCTGGAAATAAAGCAGTGAAACCAATGATTTTTTCAGGCTAAGCGATGGAGTCAGTCCTCTTTTATTACCATCAATATTTCATAAAAGATTTTCTAGTGAAGTCTGATCCACACACTTGTTAAAATGTAATTCTAGAAGAATCGTGAGGTGGTTGGTTTTATCTTTGAAAATTTAATTAATGTAAAAAATAATTTTTAAACACTAGGGAGATTTGTTATTAGGCTTCTGGTATTTTACTCAGTAATATCTAAATATTTTCTGAATGAGCTTGCTGCTCTTTTATTTCATGAGGCTTTCCAACATGTCTTCTCCTTCACAACTGAGCTCAACTTTTCACCTAGGATAATTCTGACTAAGAATACTTTCTTTCTGGAACCATATCTACATGTCATGATGAATTTTCTTCTTGAATCCATGGGTTGTCAATAAGTCAAAAAAAAAAAAAGAGAAAAAAAAATCTAGCCCCATATGTGCTTAACATTCAGCAGCAGTACTGCAAGCAGGTATGAATAAATTCACTGAAAATTCACCCTCAAACCTGTTCTTACCCCAGGAGCTCTCCCAGATCACTGTTTCTCACAGCCTGATCTGTGTCCATCCATATCATCATCCTGATTTCTCCTAAAATTTCCCTCATGCAATTCTGTAGCAAAAGCTTCCAGCAAGAGATGAATATTTTGTCCAAATAACAACTGTCCTGGGGGAAACAAAGACATGGTTTATCTGACTCCACTGCTTATCTGCAGGATCTGCTTTGACAGAAAAATAGTTTAAAGCTGCCCAGGCCATTCCAGGCTGAGACTATTGGCGTCAAAATACAACAACAGATACTGACCCAATCCCAAATGGCAAAAGGTGCTTTTTATTCCTGAAAACACCTGAAATTCTAGGAAAGTACATAAAAGAAGCAATGTGGGATATGCCTAGGGCTGGTTTACCATAACCACATTGCTTGTTAGAATCCAGCTAATGGAACAAACCAGGGTAAAATCCACTCTGACCCACACATTGCATCAGCTGAAGCAACAGAGACACTCCAGTGCAATTCCAGTGTCCCTTGGTACTGGGATTTAGATGCATATTTTGTTCTGGATTAATAAATTAACAAATCAGTTTTATTACTCAATGGGCTGTATTTGAATATTTGACACATGTATTTTGCTTGCAAAATCTTTTTACATCAAAACTGCTGCAACTTTTGTTCAAGATCATGACATTTCTACAGAAAGAATTACAATTTATTCTTCTGCATCAGTTCAAAACTCCATCATTTAAAGTGCTGTTCTGTGCTCAAATCTTTGACATGTATTTTCTCTGGATATCTACTCATTTTTTGAGCAGGTCTGAATGCTCTCCAATATTTCTGACTCACTATTTCCTTGTAATTTTTTTTTTTCAGTTTCCTCAGAAGTATTTACAGCTTTTACTAAGCTTTCTGACTTTTTATGTAGTTCTCCCCTTCAATTTCTGCCCTGAAATGGCTCAATTGTTAACGACATATTCCCTTGCTCTACAGTAATTAGAGCTATTTCTTTAATTTTCTTATTTTCTTGTGATTTTGGAAAAACAGTTTAGATTCCTGTATTTCACCCTTTCATTCCCCACCATTCCCATTATTTCTCTTACACTTTGTGCTCTAGGACAGGCTATTTAATTAAGCTCTTACAGTGTAAGATGCTCATGTAAAAGCACAGGGCTAATATTTAATGATTGAAATATAACCCTGCTAATTAATACATCACAGAACAAAGGCCATGATGCTAAACTTTTTACAGAGTAATAAAATGTTAACCTGTCTTCAGTAGCAAAAATTTATCCAACACACAGGCTTGAGGAGACACATTGAGGTACCCATTTTAAAGAGGCACAAGAAAAAAAAATCAGTTCTGGTTAGGGCACAAATAAAACACTGTACCAAACAGGATATGAGAATAAAAAATAAAGAATGAGGTTAATTAGGTGGGGCTGTATAGAAAAAAATCCTTTCAGAACATCCAACATGCCAGATGTACTGCACCATGGTACACTAAAGTTACAAATTCAAACAACTGGTTTGGAGGAGCTAAATCCTTAATTTATGCAATCAGTTCATTAACAAAAGTACCAAGTGCTCTTGACTGTATTATTAACAAGTTATAAATCACAGAGACTGGGGTGTGATCAGATTGTATGGGACTGTAGGCATAAATGGATACTAGAGCTTGTAGGAGTCCTGTTATTTTGGGAAAATATGAATCACAAAGCACAGAGCATGATCAGACTGAAGTGAGTCCCCTGCTCAAAGGGTGTTATTCACTACAAGAATATTTTTAAAATATTACTGATTAAAAATTGAGTAATTTGATTTTATCTATTTTAAAGAGGCCTAAAAGAAGCACAGTTAAAAGTTAATTATAAAAAAATCAGGTAACTGGAAAATATTGGGAACTTATTACCAAGAAATTTTGCTGCAAGGAGGTAACCAAGTATTTCTCATGAAAATAAGTAATAGAGAACAGATAGAAGTGTAAGAGGATTACAGAAAAATATGAAGAAGTGGCTGCATCACGTTTTTGTTGATAGGAAATCCTCCAGCATTTTTCCCAACGAGTAAAACCACATGATAAGTCATTTGTTAACAAATAATGACCTGTAGGAAATCAGATAACAGAACCAGCCCAGCACTGGCTTTATGTTTATAGTCCCAAAGCTAAAAATGCTTTCAAATTTGCATGGGGGATTCTGCAGCAATTTCCCAGTTAGTATTTTTTCAAATTTAATTTTTAATCTTTTACTCTCCTGGGAAGGAGGAAAACCATCATCACTACCCACAAGTTGCCAACTTCATGTAGCATTTGATTCTTATTTACATTACAGAAATATGTGTGAACAAATAAAATTATCCTTCAACCCTTTTGGTGTTGCTGTGAAATGTAAGAGTGCAGCAGTCTTAAGAAAAAAGGGAAAAATGAATAGAAAATGATTATTCAAGGGAATGGTAATAGTCTCACTGCCTCTGGTGTGATTGATTGCTTACTCAGGTGTTGATAGGTAGGAAGAAATTTTGGGAACAGAGATATATTGCAAAAGTAGCCATGAGATAAGGAAGCTCTTCCCCCTTCCAGCCATCCTGGATTCCTTGGTTTCACTGGAAATCTTCCAATGACTTCCAATTGTCCCAATTGTTTCATTTCCCCCTATTTCCGTGTCAGCAAAGCAGTTTAGAGATCACAGGCTCTGCCACTGCTCCCTCACCAGGCCTTGGGGATGGAGCCTCACATTCTAAAGGCATTTCTGGATTTTGGACAAAACCAGCGTCGACCATGAGCATTTACCTCCTTTAATACTCACTGAGTATTTACCTCCTTTAAAAACCTCCCTTCTTCAGAGACAGGAACAGCAGAGGCTCTAAAAGGGACAAAGCAGCAGGTGTTGCTGTGTCTCACCTTGTCTAAGGGGCTTTGATTCCATTTCAGCATTAATTGAGACACCAGAAGATGAAGCTGGCATAGGTCCCAGTGGAATACCAATATCCAGTGGTTAAAGTCAGTAAAAAAGGCAGGATAAAGAGTTCACCCATGACACTGCATTACCAGAAAGTTTTATCCTGAAAGAATTGGAGCTCGTTTTGCCTCAAAGGCATTTACCCCTCCAAGAAGGAGAAAAAGACATAAGATCTGGCTGCAGGAAGGACTCAGAAACTTCACTCAAAGAGTCCAAACTTCTCATTGTCTCGCTGCAAATAAGTGGATTGTGGCTTTAGCTATGTCAGTGCACTCCTGGTGTTTACCAGGAATTAGGAACATCTGCTGCACACACAGGGAAGAAAGGCCTGGGATGGAAATTAAAACTGAGCAGATGAAACACTAGGACACAAAGGTAGCTCTCAGCTTTAATTTCAAATAAAATCTCTCAACTTGAATGAAGAGCTTGAATTAAACTAATCTATGACCTTCTTAACACTCCTTGATTAGAAGCAAGGATTACCACTTCCTAAATTGTACTTCTTATCTAGCTTAAATGTCAGCTAAAAGAAAAAAGCAGAGAAAAAGCTGATCAGTCTGTAAGAGTAAACCCAGGGATGTGCACATTTTTCAGGATGCAAGCTGGATGCAGAAGCTATGGCAGAATATTGACACTTTTTCTCCATCATCAGAAGCCAACAGCTAGGTGTGTACTCTGATGAGGCAGCAGTGTGCACTTAAACAAAAAAAGAATAGAACATGTCAAGTATGTGTGAAAATATCAGCAGGAACAGTCTTTCTTCCTTGAACTGAAGTTGCAGAAATAAATGAGCCAAGTTTTTTGCTTAGGCCTCTTCCTCTGGGTTCTGTCTTAAATTAAAATCTGTCAGTTCATGGATTTATACAATATTTACAAAAGCACAAGGAAAACACTGTCAGTATTCATTGTGAAGGTCACCAGGGCCTCCTGGAAGGGGAACTCCCAGCACTGCATTGACCTCAGTGCATTGCAGAGTTCCACAGATGATCTCCACTCCCCAGGAGAAAGTCCAGTTTTGCATTTCTCACCAAGCAAATAAGAAACGCAAAACTAGACTTTTTTGTTTTCTGAGAGTTCTTTTTGGTTTTCTGAGAGTTATTTCTGGAAAGAAAAAATACTGTTTGGATATTAGTTCTGTTAATGCTGATGTAAATTGAGATTAAAGCCACTGTCGATCACCAGAGTAAAATCTTTCACAATTTTCCCCTTTTCTCTCATTACCAATTGAGCTAAGAAGGGGTCACTGAGCAGGCCCAGCTGCTTATTTTGTGTGCATTGCTGACACTGACAATGGATTTTTCCCCTCCTGTCTTCAGCATGCAAACGTGTTTCCACATTTATGATGGGAAAGATTCCAATCCTTCTGAATTAGGGAGCTCCAAATAATTCAATTCTTAGAAAATGAAAGGTAGCCTGAATTGTGTCTCATAAAGAAGTTCAAACCCTTTTCTTCTTTTCCTTTTTTCGTAAAATTAAAAAAACCCAAGCCCCTAACTGCCCAGAAGTAACCCCATTATCCTCTTCAAAGTGGCAATTACATGGGGAAAATTAATAAAGGCTCCTGAAACCTTAATGGATAGAAAGACTACATAACCAAAACCAGAATGCTGCTGTTAGATTTCACCTGCTACAAATTACCACCCAACCTTATGATATTAATTATGTTCTCTCATTACATCCACTTTAAATCACCATAAACCATTGCCTAACTCAGTTCTTCCACTGGCCAGGTGTTCTTAAAAGGCAACTTTGATTATTTGTTGTGTGTCAGAAAACTTTTAATTTTGTATGAGGTGAAACTGACAGATCCATGTGGGCTCCACAAAATTCTCCATGAAAATCAATTCATGCAAAAGTGGTAAGTGACTTTTGAAAAACTGATTTTTAAGTGCTTTAAATATGGTGCTTCATCAGTTCATACTGAAGAAGAAAACACCCTTTCATTCAGGTTTTGTTGGAAATAAGAATAAAGCAACTGAGTTTAACTCTTGTAAATGTTACTGACCACCAAAAAGCTGAAGTATTTCCATAAAAGTATTAAAACTCCTCAAAGTGAAACAACTAGTAGAAATATGTTTTTATATCCATCCTTTTGAGAATGGAAAGTCTGATCCAATCCACTACAATTTGAATTTCAACTGAACAGACTGCTACCATGGCTCTTAAGAATTTACTGGATGCTGAATTTCATCTACCAGGAAAACCTGCTAGATTTAATAATTTAATTTTTCAAGAAACAGTCCAGGGGATGACTGGACCAAAGAACCTCTAGTAAAGAGAACAATGAAAATTAATTAATTAGCCTCGTTGTAGTGCTTTGATAGATGCATTGAATAAATCTGAGCTGATTTATCTGTCAGGTGCCTTTGTGTGGTAGATATTAGAATTATCTGTCATTAACCTTATGCCACTAATGAAGGTGCTTGGGTAGAAAAGTTAAATGGTCCCAAGGTCACATCTGAAGTTGGCATTACAACTCAGAAATTTACTTTCAGTCACTGGAAACAATTTTTTAAAAAACATAAAGGAATTCACGAGGTAAAGATCATGACCTGGAAAGGCACCATCATTTCTCTAACCTCAGTTTCAGAAGGCAGAAAAAAAATTGAGAAATGGCTGTGAAAAAACATTGCAAGGAAAAGAGTTACCCATCCAAGCCTGAACTGGTACCATCTAAATTCTGTTTTATTATATTATTATGATTTACCCCCAGAATCTGTCTGACAATTTGATTTATTTTGTATGATTTACATTATAGTTAAGTGACACCTCACTCTGTGTTTCCAACAAAACCCATAGACAAATCTAGTTGTCAGTGAATGTCTCGAAAAATGACAATCCATCTTTGTTGTTATTAATGTTATGGTAAGAGGTAGGGGAGGGAAAATATTATATAATGAAAATGGCTTTTGAGAGAAGATTTAAATATTCTGCAATATGGACTATAAAAGAAACTTAACCTCCTTAAGGCTCAAGTTGACAAAATATATTTTTAAAAATGTATTGGCTATGCAGAGAAAATTCTGCCATTTGTATTCAACAAATATCAAGAAGTGCAATTTTTTTTTCCCCTCAGGATGGAAAAATGCAGGTTTCACATAAAGAAATATTAAAACATGTATTATTTTTTCCTGACCTTTTGACAGGCTGTCTATTGAGCTTGGTAGGACATCCAAGAAATTCAGATTCAGATTTCAAAATCAATGATTAATACTACAGACTTTTCACAGCATTGAAGTGGCAGTGCCAAATTCCTCTACCATGAGCAAGTGCAACTCCACGCGTTTCAGCAGAGCTGTGTTTGCATATCTTAGCAAGCAATTCTGGCCCTGTGCCTGGGAAAGCATCTTACATTTCATAGTCACCTGATTATGGCTCATCTTTAAACCACACTTTACTATTTGCAAGATACTTGACCCACAAAACCAGGGAAGTCCATCTGCTAAGGTTCCATTGTGCATCAGTAAGTAAAAATGATGAAACTATTTGAAGTGCAAACATCTAGTATAAAAGGGACAGAAATATATTCCAAATATGTATTTGCTTCTGCAGACTGATGAACTTGAAATTTGGGGTTAAAAACTTCACTTGCACTAGAAATTTGTTTTTCAAGATGCTTTTTACCTGAACCAGAAATAGTTCTTACTCCTTAAAGGGCAAGATCCACCTAAAAGAACCCATCTTTGGAAAAAAAGTAAGAATGCACCCACAAGCCAGTACCAGCTGTCCCAGACTGATAGGATTTAATTAAGAATCTGCTTCTAATAGTCTGGAACAGCCTAAATGGAATAAAAATATTAGGTATTAGCCCTGAGACATCTATTGGTACCAGCATTGTTCCTTTTTGGTGGGGTACAAGCTAACTACATATCAAAAATCATTAACCAACCTCCAGTTTGTTCTAAAATACAAATCTAATGTAATGTTAGGCTTGTAAAACCAAGACTAAATAATTGAAACTGTGCATTATTTTTTGTTTCATAGAATCACAGAATGCCCTGGGGTTGGAAGGGACTTTAAAGTCCATCCAGTCCCACCCCTGCCATGGGCTGGGACACCTTCCTCTATCCCAGGTTACTCCAAGCCCTGTCCAACCTGACATTTCCAAGGATGGGGCAGCTTCTCTGGGGGCAGCAGGGTCTCACCATGCTCACAGTAAAGAATTTCCTCCTAAGAATAAACCTAAATTCTCCCTGTGACAGTTTAACAGCATTACAGTTCTTTCTTCTTCCCATTAAAGCTGTGGGTTTTTCTGGCATGGAGTTTTTGGCTTTTTTTTTAACTACACCCCTAAAAGGTATTTTTCCTCCTTCTATGCCATTACCTCTTATAATATTTTTAAAATATCTACTTAGCTATTTTTAACTTTTTTAATAATGCTATTAAACCTGTCATTGCAACACTTTTCTGCAAATCTGTGGAGGATGTGAGTGCTATAACACTAACCCCACATATGTTCACTGCACGTAAGCCTACAACTCCACTGCCACTATAATATAACTATGAACAAACATTGTGGAGGGGTTTTCCATTTGTTTGGGGTTTATTTTCCCTCTCTTTATACACCTACCAGCTATTTCCTTTTTCATTGCCACAGCTCCAGTCACAAGGAGGCAGCAATAAATCTTTGCATGTACACAGGGGCTGGGAGGGGAGGCTGCTGACAGCCCTGTTGTCCTCTTGCAGACAACAGCAATAAACCTTACTGGATTCAGCATTAAACCTCACTGGATTCAGCATTGTACAGAAATTTCAGACCACCAAGACCTTCCTTTAGGCACCTACAAGTTAAGTACCTTAGCAAACACCTGATTTCCAGGGCAGAATGAGGTACCTTGACTCTCTGTTTGGTACACGGCAAGAATGAGATGCTCAAGAACATTTGAACACACACATCTACTGTAAAAAAACATCCAGACACTTATTTTATCAGGGAACTATCCAGATTTAGTCAATATTAACCAAGGAATCCTTACCCTTTGCCTCAGCTCAGGTTCTACAGAATTAGGATGAGTCCTGATTTAACAGAAGACATTCAGAGGTATAGTTCAATACCTGTCAGATCAGTAGTTCCCTAATTGCATTTCCCTTTGCTAAACAGCAGATTGTGTGACAAGAAAATATGTTGCAAAGGGGCTACAAAGCCTTCAAAACGTTGCTAGTGCAGAAAAATGCCACACAATGATATGGAGCAAATCACTGAGTTATATTTTTCTTTAAAAACACAAGCACTTTTCATAGTTCTTGGCCTGTTGGAGGGCAAATCAAAATGAACATTATCATAATTTTATTAGATGTCCATTCCATGAATATTCAAGGTTTCAATCATTATATTTTATACTCCTCATGGTAGAATAAAGCTATTTCAATATCATCCCTGAAGACTTGTAATTATCCCTGGTTGACTTTACAGTGTGTCTCTTCAGAAAGAGAAGGTACTATAAATATATATATATATATATTTATATATGAACTACAGAATTTTCAAGACCATATATGTTCTTAAGGCTGTGCCTTCTCTGTAGGTCCTTTTCCCAATTTCAGTTCAGACTGACAAATAATTAAGTCTAGAGCAGTCCTTGGCCAGGACCAGATTGTGAAGCACCAATTGGCTTTTTACTTAATAGACATTCAGCTCAATTGTACTGTTAGTGGAGCTGAACTGAAATTTAATTCTTGTTGCTCATGCCTTTTGACAAAGTGCTACAAACACCATTTCTAACATGCTTAATTGCTTTAACGAACCACTAAAACACAGCACGTTCCTCTGCCCGTCATCCAAACATTTCCGGCGCCATCACCGGTGTAAAGTTGACCAAAACTCCTGAAATAAGACCTCTAACATTTCTCCCAGTCTGTAACTTTTCCTGCCTCTCCTGGAGGTGCCAGATGGAAATCTGGCTGTGTCAATAAGGTCACTTACTGTCGGAACCCAGGACATCCCTCTGGCTGTCCTGGATGGCTCGAGCCCCTGCCAGGGGGCTCCGAGACTTTGGCACAGAGTCCAAGACCCCTGTGCCTTTGATTTTGACCCATAGAAAAAAATTACCAACCTTATATGAAGAATTACAAGCCACAAAAGTTTAAACAGAATGATAGCTTGTCACAAGGTGAAAAGTAGAATTTTGGAGTTTTTAGAATGGGGGCGCCAAGTCCCAAGATAAACAAATTTGGGCATGTTTTGTCTTTCTTCCTCCTTCCTAGCCTCCATCTTCTAAGTGATGATGGCACTTTTGGATTAGTTTAAAGTAGGAACACACTGTCTAACATAAGTGATAGGTATTGAGAAATTATTGTAAATTATATACATGTAGTTTTTAGTATAAAAAATAACACCACCTCTGAAGGCAGTCAGAGTATCTCAATCCAACCTGCCAGACAAACCTTGGCAGGTCAGAGAAAAAAATATTCTAGATAACAGAAAAATAAAGAACCTTGAATGTAGCCATGATGTTTTCTGAAAAATCCCTTCGCTAGGAATTTTTTCTCCTGAGAATCTGAGAAGCCTCAGAGGAAAAGAAAAACAATGATTATCTGCTGCTGTGGAATGCAACAG
>JAWWMS010000208.1:68056227-68094610 GCA_035048045.1 Chlorospingus semifuscus
TCATAAAATAATAAATCAAGCCTTCTGAAACATGGAGTCAGATCCTCGTCTCTTCCCTCACCCAAGAACCCCTGTGAACACTGTCACAACAAACCAAACTTATTTTTAATATATAAGGATATCAAGCATTTTAATTAGTGTTATTCCAATAATTCAGCTTAATTCAGCTTTTAATTCAATCTTCTGTGACTTCAATATCAATCTCTGTATTAATACAATGCAGCATTCCACACTTCCAATTTATTGCTCTATTCTTATATGCCACAACCTATAATCCCACTGGCATTATCTTTGATATTAAAATTGAATAAATACCTACTATAAAAATAAATTATTTCACTCAAACAAGAAAAACTGAGGAACTTCTGCACATTCCACTTGGTCGAGATGTGCACCAAGAGGAGAACAACTGAATCCACAGTCTGTAGGAACTTTACTTCTAATTCCCACTCCTGGTATCTAATAGACCACATTTTAGTGAAGCTTTCCTCAGTATGGCAATTAGTGTTAAGGGTGAGTCAATTCCATGATGATCAAACACCTAAAGAAATTTAAAAAAAAAAACAAACTAAAGCTCAGCGGGAGAAGCTCTGTGCCTTTCCACACCACATGATGCTTTTCGCTTCAAAACTACCAAGTAAATTACTGAGCAAAAGTTACTGTGAATAAAATGGGCTGCACTGTGTTAAGTAATTATTTCTAAAGTGCGAAATGGGTAGGAAGTATCTCATCTCAAAGTAGTGCCATGATGCATATTACCTCTCCAGTATAAAGTGAACAGTCTTTTTTTCTTTTCCTCCTTTTTTCTTTATCTCGCAGGAGCAACCACAGGAATGAAAACTTTATTTTTCTGATGATTTTGTATGTGGGAGAGAAGTGTAAAGACTCAACCTGTGAAACTCTGCTGTGCTCCACTATTTGTATTGTGCTAGAGTTTCAAGGAGAATTTTTAGAGGTTCATGAGCTGTCAGGAAATCACAGAATGGTCAAGGTTAGAAAAGACCTCTAAAATCGAGTCCAACAGTTCACGGCCATGCTCACCACTACAAACTCAGTAAATTATCAATATATTTGGGTGATATTCCTCATTTAAGGAATTCAGGATATTGTGATCTGTGTCAAAGACCAGCATTTCTGTGAGTGTTGAGGGATGCACCTCAGGGAAGATTTGATTTTGGAACAATGCAGGACACTGCTTGCACTAAGTTTGTGTTTCAATCCTGTCGTGCCACACACTCATTCTGCCCCTCAGTCCTGAAACCAGTGGTAAAAGAAAATCATTTTAATTGATAAGTTACCTCACAGCACGGGGTAGGAAAATATCCTTCTTGCTTCTGAGAGAACAGAGGGGATTCTTGCCATTAATTAACACCTAGATGCATAACAACAGGCTGCAGGAAGAAAAGGCTAGGGGTTTTATTGTTTTTAAGTTTTTTTTAACAACTATTATTAAAAGTTGCAAGGATTGAGGAAGAGAAAGGGGGAAAACATGTAAAAATCAAAGAGGAGCTTTCCCCAAGACAAAAGGTGACACAAATTGGTTGTAATGACCTGGCTAAATACTGCTGTCTATTTAAAGAATAATTACACAGACATTAAAATATTTATGCAGCATTCATGTGAAATTCAGTCCCAGATCAAAATCAAGAGATAGCAGAGACTAAATAAGAGAATCCCAGCTCAGATTTAATAGCTGAGAAGCAGGATTATTTTTCCTTAATATTTTTCCTTAATAATCTGTTTTAGCAACATCCAATACAATCTTTTACTTTCTTCTGTTCATACACATAAAAAGATTCATTGCAAAAAGATCAGAAAGGGTTATTTCCTGAAATTAAATATCACATGGATATCCAAATTTTTCTTTGCAGGGCTGTGACTTCTGAACACTCAGAGCCATTCAGTGACTGCCTAAGACAAAGAGCAAAAGTGCATCCACAGAGTGTAAACTCATTCTGGCATCAGTCCTGGAACTGTCTTTGAGGTCTGACCTTCAGAAGAACTTCACAGAACACAGATGGGTTGACTAGGGCTGGCCACAGGAAAGTGTTTAACAAGTCAGTGTTGCACAGCAGTTGGAAATGGTGCAGAACAGGACTCTAAATAGAGCAAGCGAGCTCTGCTGAGATATCTGTGTGTTCATGGCTTGTTCTCTGGCATCGGGGGGGGAATGGACAGAACACGTGAGTTTTAATAGTTTGGGAATTATATGTTATAATTTTCGATTTTTAATACTTTATTATTTAATTTGTTCAATAATTAAATTTCATAATTCAATAATTTAGTTTAATTTTGAAATAATTTTATAAATGTGCATTCTTCCAAATACAGTAATTGTTGGGTGGGGTTAGCCTGCATTTAGAGGTAAAATGCCAAGTCATTCTGGAAGCTACCCTGTGATGTAGGAAAATGACACAAAGTCATCAGAAAGGCCACTTTGTCACATTCCCTGGTGGCTGCACTCCTGCTGGGCATGGACAGGGAGTGGACAACCTCAAATCCATGACCACATCAGACTGATAAATGTCTCTGGTGAGCCTGTTTGATCTCACATGCTCATGCAAAACAAAAGGAATGAGTTTGTTTTGTTTACAAAGTTAATATTTAATCAGCTTCTCTTTACACAGAGATCTACGCCTTTAAAAAAATAATTGCCTTAAGTGCACAACTGTGTGTACACATTTGCAGATATTTTTAAACTCAAAAATGAGATTTCTTTTCTTAGATGACTTGCTAAATCAAGAGGAGAGTGCCCATCAATCATTTAATATAGCTAAATTCTGGTAAAGAATGCTTTTTTAAAAAACAAAATGAGGCTGGAGAACGATTGCTTATGCCAGCATTCGCTTTGACTGATGAACTTCAGAGCAGTTTATTACAGAATTTTCTAGGTTGGAAGAGACCTTTATTACAACAAATAGCATCTCCTGGTAAAATTCTCTCCTTCTAGTATCATTCTGCTCTACAAAAACGTGCTTTTGACATCAAAAACAAATTGCAACAACGTGCAGAAGAATGAGTTGTTGCCTCTGAAAGGTATTTCCAAAATACCACATAACTTCAAATTTTATCAAGACAAAAAGAAATCTGGGTGACATATATTTATTCATTTCTGTGTATGTAATGCTTTTGTAATTCCAACACACCATGTTTTACCATCAAACCATCAAAATAAATCAAAATAGTCATGTTTTCTTGACTGGTATTATTAATATTTTCAATGCTAGGAAGGACAGGGCCCAATATTATGGACTGTGTTAAATATCTTAATTCAACTGCCATTTTTTTTAATGTCCCTGCCCTCCTCAGCTGGGCAGGATAAGGTCAAGAAAAGGAAAGGGAGAGATCCTTCACCAGTTACTGTCATGGGCAAAAGAGACTCAACTGGGAGGAACTAGTTTAATTTATTACCAAGCAAATCAGAGTAGGACAATCAGAAATAAAATCAAATCTCAAAACACCTTCCCTGCACCCAAAGAAATTATTTAGAACAGCAAAAACTGATGTGGAGAAGTATTTTCTTTTGAATACAGAATTTTACAAAAACTTTTGGCTTCGTATCCTCATGACTTCTGGCTTAAATTGACTTTTGAATTATATTGACAACTAGTTTTGGTATGGCTGCTGATATTTTTTTATTATAAGACAAGCATTATTAGAATTGGTTATTTCTGTAAACCTTGAACCCAGTGAGTTAAATGTGACCATGATTCTTCCCTCCTGTAATAAATCCTAATAACCCAACTGGATTTATAACAGCCTATTATACAGCACATTCATGAATATAGAGCAATTTTCAGTTTCCTGGACTAGAAATCATGATCATGTCTAATCTCCTGTGCCTGACAATAAGTTTATGATGTTTAGTGGAAAAGCTCACTGACTTCAGAGGTCACTGAAAGAGAGCAAAAACTATTTTACACAGCACAGTTTTTAGGAAAAAAAAACCAAAATGAAACAACAACAACACACCAAGAAAACCCAAAAAAACCCCAACCAAACAAAAAACCACCTTGTAGAAGGAATATAAAACAAATTCTCCTCTTGCTTCTTGTGTTGCTCTACACTACATGGATTTTATGGGCCTTTTTATTCCACAGACATTATGCTGAAATAAATACATAAACTCAGAGATTTTTTTTTTTTTCTTTTCTCAAGTATTTTGGGAATTTCAAAGTTCACATTTTGGGGTTGGATGTCTCATCTCTGGGCAGACCCCATTCAAGGTTGGACAGAGGTTTGATGTAGTGAAAGATTTCCTGACTCACAGCAGAGGGATTGGAACAGATGATCTTTAAAGGTCCATTCTATGATTCATTTGGATTCTGAAGTGTATTTTTGATTCAGTTTGGGGTTTTTTTTCCTAAACAGAGTAATTGAAGCTACTCAAAACCTGTCCTGGGTATTACCAGGATGAGAATTAATTCACCAGTCTAAGAAACAAAATTTATATTTCTGAAAATGTCCCAGATTTTCTCTCTGCATTCTCCCACTCTCCCCCTCTGTGGAGTGGATTTGAGATCCTGGTTGAGCTCTGCTGGGAGAAGATGCACAACATTGGCTGGATCAGCTGGGGAGTTCAGGGAGCTGGAATGGAATGAGAATTTGGGCTCAGATCTGATCCCTCACCTCCAAACACCTTTGTGTTCAGATTCTACCTGAACTGTAAATAAAACCTGCAACTTTGTGATTTCCTGCACTGATACACACTGTAAAAACTATTACTTTTTAAATTAATGCCTTGTATTGAATGGAGCATTGTAAAACCAACATTTAAATACAACAATCCTTTTAAAAGAATGCATGGAAAATGAACAGACCTGCTTACAGAGGGTGAAATTCTCTGTTTTGTAAATATGATCTGCAAATATTTATTTTTAAAAGCCAATAACCTAAACATTCTTCTGCCCAAGTCTTTATTTAAATGTCAATTACTATAGCACCAGAGAGCATTCCTACAGCTAAATGATGCTTCAACCAGCTTGCATTGATAAATGTTCTATGACCACTACAGACTATCTATAAAATACTTTTTATTTCATCCATTTGCAGGACTTGCATTGAACTAGCAAACCAGTGGAAGGGGAATAAACCCTCTAGTGATTCCTAGAATGCACTTTATAAATACAGTAGGGCAATTTCAACAAATTTCTATATTTACTGTATTTTCAAAATTCCTCTTTGAGAGCCCTTGTGGCCTGATTCCCCTCTTTACATCCCTTTCAGGTGGCATTAGCCCACTGTACTGAACTTAATAAAGATAAAATCCATAGATGCAATAATGGCAATATCAAGAGTTTCAAACAGACACATAAACCCAAAAGAATGCTGCTTTAAAATAAAACTTTTTTAAGGCATTTTTATGGGGTTTTTAAGTATTAAGATACTGTGCTTCAAATATCTCCCTTAGAAATTTCCTTTATTTAAACAAAATCAGGAACACTTTGTGTGAAACGAACACATGAGAACTTAGAACTGAAATGTTTGGTGATGTGGAAACAGAAGAGCTAGAGCTACAGCAACCACAAAACATAAATAATATTTACCATCCTCCTACTTCACCATCAAAGCCCTTCCCTGCTCTGGGGCAGTTGCCACCTACTCCCTCTGTATCACTTCAGAGAAAGCTGCAAACACCACCCAACGTTTCCTTTATGTTCCACAAACACATGCAAATCCTTGTGCATATGTATGAGCACAGAGACACGCCTCCAGAATGAAATTCAGCTCCCTCCATCAAGGTCAGCATCCTCAAACTGGCTGCTCCCAAGCCAAGGAGTCTGATTGGAATGGGCACTGAAGATTTGGAATAACGTTGTCACAGAGGATCCTTTCAGCCTGTAGGGTTCAGTCCTTTGTATCTCCAGTTTGTTGATTCCTACATATTTTCTAATTTTTTCCTTCACCACAGGTTCAAGGTTTGCTCCTCTAAGTGGCAGTTCTGATGTTTATTGCTGAATTTCTGTCCATTTCAACAATCTCAAATGGACTGCCTGGGCTCACGTTGTTTTCTCACAACAGAATCACAATTCTTTGTGTGTTCCTTTCTTTTCCCTCTTTCCATACCCCCACTAAATAACCTGGGTTCCCTCTGACAGGCTGTCAATGCTCTGCAGAACACCTGTGTGTGCTCAGGAATCTGCTCTGCTTCCAGAACAGTGTTTCTGTTCCCTGGGCTGAGGTGTACCCATGGCTCAATACATTTTCTTTGCCTCCTGCTTCATCCAAGTCATCCTCATTCACCCATGAAATAATTTCTGGACTTGAGACACCTGAAGAGCCCATGAGGCTCCCATGGAGACACCTCCTGGTTTGTTAAGCTGGAAATGCAGCCCTCCAAAATATCCCCCTTAAATTCTCTCCTCTGCCTTGTTTCATTTCTCCTCTGCTTCCATTTCTCTACTTCAGCTCTGCCCCAAATTTTTTTACCAATTGACTTTTCAGCCTTCACTCTCTCCTGCCATACAGGATCAACACAAAGGCTTGTTTTGAACACTGGGATTGAATATTGCGCCCTCACAGAGACACATGAATATCAAATCTGGAAAAGATAAGAAAAAATAAAAAAGAAACAACAAAAAGGAACATTTCGCAAGCTTAGGAAAATATAAAAAATTGAAATTCTGTATATTCTCTTTTTTTGCCAGTGATTTAGCACAGTGATAAGTACAACAGCTAATTGTATTTGTGCAAGCTCAGTAAAAGGAATTGAAACACAAAACGTTGCAAACTAAATGAAATAATAGCATCAGTCATCTCTGAAATCATTATTGTACTTGAAAAACATAATAAAATTCAAGTGCATGAGACTTTCCTGGAAATTTCCCACACACTTTCTGAAGACATCTGTTCAAAGCAGAAATGTAGGGTAAATTTCTGGAGAGGGAAGAAAAGAACAACAACAAAAAAAGCTGAAATCTTCCTGATTTCCCCTATAGATTACACGATGCAGAGCAATTTCTTTGGGGCATTTTGTGACCTTTTCCGCTTGTCTGAACCTCTCCAGTGCTCTGGGGTGCTCCAAGAGAAGCCCTGAATCAGCTCTGGGAAGCTTCTCATGAGGAACAGAACGGACTTTTGGCTTTCTGTGTCTACAGACCCATCTTTAACTCATTCCCCCCATTTAAATCCAGTGCTGGTGATGAAGGGACACCCCCAACACTCATAGGAACCTTTTGCTGATGCACTGTGAACAAATTTCCTGTCAGTGCTGATATTGCACGGATCAAAACCCCATTAACCACTGCCACACTTACAAACACAGGCAAGAATTCAATTTAAATGTCATTTTAAATTCCCACTATTAGACTTTGTCACTGTTACTACCCTAATTTTTTTTCCTTACTCCAAGGCTACTGAGCATCTTTATGTTCACAGATTTTAATTTTAATTGCACACTCAACTACCCTAAATTATTAGGCAATGTACCAAGGTAGTGGGAAATTTGCATTATGGTGTTTTCTCCATATGCTAAGCAGGTTAAACTATATCACCCATATGGTAAATTCCTCTCTGCTGTGAGTAAAACCAATGAATATGATCTTTGTGTGCCTGTAACAGACTGCAGAAGTGTTCAGATCTGCTGACAGCTTCAGCAGACCTTGAGGAACCAGCACCACTTGTACTGGGCACATTTTTTCTCCCAAGATTCTAAATATTAAATCACTGGACATATGTATTTGTATAACTTCTGTCTCAAAACTAAAATTTCCACCCGTTCCATCTAATACTTGAAATTTCCTCAAAATATCAGTACCTGAAAATTTATGGGGTTTCCCCCCTGCTTTCTTCCAATATTGTATTTTTCCATATCTGCTTTAACTCTTTCTGAGTCAGTTCTGTCTCTATTTCCTCTCCTCTCTCTCTACTCACCATTTCAACCTCACAAATTCCCAGTCAGTACTTCCCTGCCTTTCAAATCCAGACATAATTCTTAGCTTTCCATTTATAATCCATCCTTTAACCCAGCCCCTCACAAAGAACCTTGACCAGCTCAGCTTTTCTGGCCACACAAATATCTGAGATTCACACGAGAGGAGAAAGGGTTGCAAAAGCTGTCAGTGGTTCCTGCCTTAAAATTGCAAGTCCAAATTTCAAGTAAAACCTTGTCCAGTGCCAGCTCTGAGATTCCATTCTGGCCAAATGATCTGGCCTGATTTGGGCACCAAAATATGGGACAAGGAACAGAAAGCATAGGGAGAAAATATTGAGGAGGGAACTCACACCCCACAAGGAAAGAAGCTCATGTCCTAAAACCATATTAATCCACAGGGTAAAATGGCTCTTTGGGGGTGGTGGTGCCAAAAACTCCTCCCAGCCAAGCTTTGGCCATGGCTGTGCCACAGATGGGTCCAGGCAAACAAAACATTTCTAAAGGTTATATTACAAATATTCACTCTTTTATCTCTAATTTATGAGACAAAACGAGACATGCTCTGCATTAAGTGTTTCAAGGGATACACAGATCCCAAAGGCTTTAGGATTGGGATCTGCCTTTGGGATTTTTCTGCAAATGCTTCTGCACAGCTGATGCTCAGGTGCAGAAAAAACACCAACATCAGCTTGTGTGGCCATGTCCTGCTGCAACCCCCAAACCAAAGCAGGGCTCATGTCCTGCAGGAAGGAGTAGCAGCCAGATTAAATGAGAAGATCATAATTAGTAACAGAGATAACAGATTTTACCATCCTGGGGAAAAAAAAAAATCCCCTAAGCATTTAATAAGGAACATGAGATTTGAAGCTGCACTGGGGGAAATTTCGTATTATAAAGAACATTTAAACACTGTAACATGATTCAGCAGAATGCTTCCACAGAGATTTTAAGGCTGTGGCATCAAAAGGATGGAGCAGAAAATCTCTGAATCCACCTGCTGCCAGCCCTTTCCAGACCCCACAGTGGGAATATCTGCCTGGAAAAGAGCACAAGTTATCTGTGTCACCAAGGGCTGGGGACAGGAGCCACCTGAGAGCCTGGGTGTCACCAGCCAGTGTGTGACAGCGACCCTGTTCAGAGGGGCAGGTTACACAAAACAAATCCTGAGATACAGATAAAGGAATGAGAAATAGAAAAGAATAAGCCAGCTCTGGATAAACTTGCTCATTTTTCTTTCCATGCCTCACTAAGGTATTACAACCTGGTGGGCATGAAAACCAAATTTCTGTGTGGGGCTGAGCTGAGCTGGATGTTTTGTGCAACAAGAGACAGAAGAAAAAGGTTGGATGCCCATGGTGTCAGTTTATGATTTCTGAAGCAAAAAATCTCTGCTTCAGCATAGGAACCCTGTGTGGTGTTTGTTCTCTGCAGCCTCTGTTTACCTTCTCTATTTATAAACAGGAATATTTCATGCAGGCGTTTTGAAGATAAATGACACAAAGAAAAATACTGGAATTGCAAAAATACTATTGCCCTGGAATCTGCAGATATACTTTAGATAGCTGGAAGTGCCTAAAGTATTGGACAGGTGTCAAATAAATTGTAAGAAATATTATAATAGATCATTCCACATAAGCCAAAGTTTCATGGAAATGCAGTTTAGATAATAAAAAAAAAAACCTATCAGTTTGTCATTTATTGTGTGTGTATGTGGGCTTGTAAATAACCATCCTAGCAAACCAAACCAAAGAAAACCACTTTGGGTATATTCCCAGGAGAATAACACTATGAAAAAAAAAATTAAAAAAAAAATCACAGTTTTATTTCAGCTCAGCAAACCAAAGATACCAAAGGGTCACCTCACTGAATATATTTTGCATGTGAGATGGTCACTAACAGGGATGAAAAAGGCAGGCAATACACCCAACTTAATGCACATAATATATTCCAGGCCTTCACTGCAATAGTTAATGCCTTTGAGAGTCCTCAGGGGCACAGCTGTCCAGCTCCATCAATTTTTACACATAATGCAGGTAATCAGTAATTCAGATGTTATACTGAGCTCATAGAGACAGAATAGATTAATGTAGATTAATGTAGGAGGTCTCACAGAAGCTCTACAGCCAGACATGAGAAGGTGTATTTATTTAAAATAGCAGAATCTTATTTCATATTAAAATAAAATTTAGGAAAATCCATAATTCAGCACAAAGTGATTGGTGCATTTAAGTGAATGCTTACAATTCCCAAGCTCTGTGGGGAAGGCTGTTACACAATGAAATGGTGGAGATGGGAGCTGCAGTTGTATGGGCACCTGTGGGATCAGAGCAAAGATGAAGAAAATCCCTTTTATTGTGAGTTCTTGCAAATTTCCTTACTTAAATTACAGAGTTTATTCATACTCTGCAGACTTCCTGGGCAGGCAGAGGAATGAAATATGCATTGCACTGCTTATGCATGTTACCTAAACACTCTTTCCTTCTCATTACAGGACTCAGCTCAGCTCCAGAGGAGGAGAAAATTTATTTTGTTCTTTGAGAAAATTTATTTTGTTCTTCCTGTGTCCTGCTCATGAGCCTCAGATGGCACTGAGGCAGAGTCAGGTAACTTCAACTCAGGAAAAAATTGAGAGGAGAAAAGGAAATCTTGGTTTAGGCAAGTTCTTCCATCACCACTGTTTAAGGCAGATTCAAACTTTACACAGTTTCATTAACATAATATAATTATCCATGCTATATAATGAGCTTTTAACCTACAGAAATTCACTTAGAAGTGACACAGAAAGGTTTTTTCCTGGGTCCCTCTATGTTTCATATCATCATTAATGACCTGGGTGATAGCACATGGAATATGCTTATTAAATTTGGAGGTGACACCGAGCTGAGAAGCACTGAAAGTGCTCAGGAGAGCAGAAAAAAACCTCCAAAATGATTCTGACAAATTGCACTTATGTTCTCAAAAATGGAAAAAAAAATGAAAAAAGAGATGCTATTCCAACAGGGTCATGTGCAAGACGTTCACTCAGTCAGGAATAACAGCTATAAAACCCAGAGCAAGCAGCAGCTCTATAGAAATTCTGCAGAAGAGGCTCCACTGGCTCTTGCACGCCACGGGAGGATCACGAGCCACCAGTGTCACCCAGCTGCCACAAAGGCAGGTGCCCTTTGTGGAAAAGCCAGCAGCAGCCAGGAGAGCCTGTCCTCCCTGTCAGCAAAGTCTCAGCTTCATTGCCTTTGTTTTGGTGCTGTGTACTCAGAAAATGTGGAAAGTCTAGGAGGGATCCAAAAGCAGCTAGCAAAGATCAGCACAGGACTGCACCAACAGGAGAAGCCTGGGCAGACTGGGCTTGTTAACTCGTTAAACTCCTGGAATGCGAGAAGTGAATCACAGAGTTACAGGTCACAGAGTATCCTGAGTAGGGAGGGACCCACAAGGATGGCTGAATCCAGCTCCTGGCCCGGCACAGACACCCCAATAATCCCACCCAGTGCATCCCTGAGAGCAGGGATGTCCAAGGGGTGTCCAAACCCTCCTGGAGCTCTGGTCTGTGCCCATTCCTGGGGAGCCTGGGCAGTGCCAGCACCCTCTGGGGGAAGAACCTTTTCCTTGAGAAGTTTTCAGAGCCTTCAGGAGGAGCTGATGTGTCAGGGATGACCAAATGAATATTCCCTTAGAGCAAAGACATGGACCAGGTGATTTCTTAAATCCATTGCACTTCCATGGACTAGGCAGACTAGCAATAAAGCAAGGATATAGCTTGCCCAGCTATAACTGATAGAAAGAATCATGTAAAATGGAGCTGAGCGACTTTTTAACTCTTATTCAGAGGGGTTTATACTTCCTTAAGGAGATTGAGTTAGATGGCAACCTCCAAGTAAAGCATTATTTATAAGGAGGCTCCAAAATAGGGTCAGGGCTGACTCACAGCTTTAAAGGTAATGCAGAAGTCCCTATCCCACAATTTTGGTGAGAACACACCTCAGCTCCAGAGGATCCACAGATCAGAATACGTTCTTAAACCCTGTCTATTCTCCATATTCTAAAACCACTCAGCACTGAAGTCAAACTTATTTTAGACTTGAAGTAAAAGTATTTCAAAAAATAAAATAAAATAAGCCCCTAAAATAGCTCCACTGTTGTATTCTGTCTTTGCTGGTTAAAGTGGAAGCTAAATGTTGAAAGTTTCTGCAAAAGATGATGTCCTATATATTGACTAAAACGCTATTTTTTTTCCTTAGGGATTAAGTGCAACACTGGAGAAATTATTCTTGTGGACTCGGTTTAGAAGTGGCCTTGGTGCATCATCTTAAAGGGTTTTTCCAACCTAAATGATTCTGGGATTCTACATTTCACCTATCAATATTTTTCTGTTTCTTGATATTTTGATTAAGCTGAGTGGATTACACATTTCATATGAGGGTGTTTTTTAATTCCCACTCTGTGAAATGTTTCAGGCTTTATGAACTGTCAAGCAAAACTTAACTACACACAGATTTTACTCTGTTAGCCTTGACATGATGTTATCTAAAGTGGTATTCTCGAAAATTCCAATAGAAAATCTTGCAAAAGAAAATTGCAAGAAAGTAAATATATTTTTACACTCTCCTGTAGCTGCTAAACTACTCTATTCTGTTTTGTAGATAAACATCTGGAAAATTGACTTCAGAATGAAAAGTAAGGAGTGTGATGTATGTATAGAAAAGTGGATTTTTTTTTTCAATTCCTGCAGTTGTTAGGCTAGAAATAAACCATGGAAATGGCTATGGGGGAAATTTCCCTGTGTATATAAAAGTAATTATTTATATTTAATATTGTGCTACAGACACAGCAGTTGGAGTGCAATATCCATTGTAACACCCACCATTGCTCCAGATTTTGATGGGGCCTCTTAGGTAATGTCACATTTGCAATCTCTGAGCACAGCACTCAGGGAAAATCCAGTCAGCAGGAAACAATGAGGATGTGAATGTGCTTGTGAGCCATCCAAGGAACTGTCCTTGACAAGCACAAAGGAAAGCCAAACACCTGTCTGCCTATTATCCACTAGCAATCTCTTTTAATATCAAACATCTTTGCATTTCAATGGACACCTCAGTCTGTACAGCACTGAAAGAGAACAAACACTCCCAAACTACTGCATTTGTAAATGCCACATGATCATGTTTTAAAACCAGACCAGCAAAGGGAAAACATGCAATTTTGGTTTGAGCTCATAAATTAAAGATTTTATTCTAAGTCAAAATTTTATTTTATCTGATCATCAACATGAGAAGATTTTAAAAACTAAAAAAAAAAGAAAAAACAAACTTTTTTTTAAATTTATTGAGTAACTGAATTCAGAAATACTTGCCCATATGAGGAAGACAGAAATTTTAAGGAAGAAATTTTTTATGAAGGTGTGTCATGGTTTTGTCTGGGACAGAGGTAATTTTCTAGAGTTTTGGATTTAGAATGAGATTGCTGTTGGTAACACACTGATGTTTTAGCTATTGTTCAGCAGTGCTTGCTCTAAATCAAGACTTTTCCAGTGTCCCATGCTCTGCCAGAGAGCAAACACATAAAAAACTGGGAGTGAGCAGGGCCAGGACAGCTGACCTGAGGTGGCCAAAGGGATCTCCCATCCATGGGACACCATCCCAGGGAATAAACTGGGGAGAGTTGGCTGGAGGGGCCAATCACTGCTCGGGGATGGGCTGGGCATTGGTCAGTGGGTGACAAGCAATTGCAATGTGCATCAATTGTTTTTTCCATTATTATTATTACTAATTGTTATTGTTATTGTTATTGTTATTGTTATTGTTATTATTTCTTCTACCCTTACTGTCTTAATAAACTGTCTTTACCTCAACCCCCGAAGTTTAATATTTTTCCCCAACTCTCTTTCCCATTCCAGCCAGCAGGAGTGGGGGAGGTGACAGCGAGTGGCTTTCTGGCTGGGGTTAAAGCCCAGCAGCTCTTTGGTGACTGTTTGTCCTTTGCAGGTTGAGGTAGTTTTCCATTCCACATCCTCATGTTCTCTCCTTGGTCATGTGGGGCAGCCTGTGAATGTTGTGAACATTTCTCCTCTCTCCTGAGCAAAGACATTTTTACTCCCAACAGCTGAGATACAGGTGGGGAGTAAATTGAGAGCAGGATGGGGTGGGGAGGCCCTGGCACAGGGTGCCCAGAGAAGCTGTGGCTGTCCCTGAATCCCTGGAAATGTTCAAGGATAGACTGGATGGGGCTTAGAGCAACCTGGGCTGGTGGAAGGTGTCCCTGCCCATGGCAGGGGTTGGAATGAGATGGGTTTTAAGGTCCCTTCCAACTCAAACCACTCTGTGATTCCATGATGGGCAATATCTGGATTATTCATGAGCAAGAGTTGCAGGAAACAACGGTATTTACTACCCTTCTCATAAACACTGTGCTCACACCAGGGGCTGTAGGATTTGAATGGCTTTTACCAGTACTTAACTCTGCTGTGCTCTGTATTTTATTCAGAAATAACTGGCAATGACCTTCCCCAATGCACGAGATCTTCAGGACACATTCCTAAATCCCATCCTCACTGATGCAGGTGGCATTCAATGGGGTTTTAGCAGTGAGAAAAATAGAATCATACAGTTCAGGTGCAGGGAAAGATGCACAAATGTATGCTCTGCACTCCCTAATAGGAGCAACAAGGTCTTTCCAATCCTGGAACAGAATTTTTGATCAAGTGCCCGGTGGCGAATTTGAAATACTAGCCTGGGGGCCCTGATGAGACATAATTCATTCCAGAACAAATCCAGCTTCCACATCCATTCCTCTAAAGTCATTATTGACCCAAGGGAAAATGCTGGCCTTAAGCAAGTTTTAATAAAGACTCTGGTGGAGTCGTTTCTGCAGCACTAAATGCGATAATGAGAAGCAAGCCACTTAGCTGCAATAGACCCAGGACCTGTATATAACCTGAAAGTCAGTTTGCTGAGGTTCTTGGGATTCCTTCCAGGGATGAAACAAGCATCCAAAAGAGATCTAATTACCTTGCACACTAATTTGTTACATGAAAATCAGTCAGGCTTAAATGGACCAATATTCTGCTTGTCCTATATGAAGGTAATTTATTTTATACTGTTTCTGTGAAGTAAAAATATCCATAGACTAATCAAGTCTGGGTTGAAAATCAAGGTTTTTACTAAACCCATAAAAGTGTGAACATATAAATCTGGCCTTAAATATTGCTCTACTTTAGAACTTTTCTTCAGTTTATTTTAAACAAGAAATGTTTGCATTTATGACCGCAGGACTTAATATAAAATAGCAAATTTTCCTACAGACTCTGGCAGATTGAGAGTTTCTTATGGGATTACTGAAAGTTCTCTATGCATGAAGTAGGTAAAAAATCCTTGATAAGTAGCATGTATTAGTTTTAAGTTAGATTCGTAGGGTTTTTAAAAAAAAACTGTCCTTCACTCTGTCCCTTTTTAACCATCAACCTCAAAATAAAACCTTGCTAGACACAGTGGAAGTGATTTGAAAATTAAACTACAGTCTTGCTGGAGAGAGATAGAGAAAGGACCCTTTGTGTGACTGTTATGATCCTTAGCCTCCATCCCAGGCAGAGCAAGCACAATCTTTTGTGCCCGTGCTTGATGTCTGGCATTCACTCACAGAGAGATGCTTTGTTTTTTGGCTTCAAATTCTACAGGCAAGTATTGAAGTTGTGAAAGTCAGCAGAGGAAAAACCAGAAATAGGCTCCTCTGCCCTGGTGCTTTGGTGATACCATTGATGGGAGGGAATAGGAGCACAACGAAGAGAGGCTGAGTGTGGCAGTGCTTCGGGCAGGAGGGAAACTGGAGAATATTCCCATGAATAAACCATGCAGAGAACCCCATGGCCAGCTCCTGCCCTCACCCAAAACAAGCTGTATCCAGGTATATCATTATGAAATTCACAAATTTACAAAGTTTTACAGGTCTGATCAAGTCTTTACTATGAGCAGCAAAAATAAATAATTTAGCATTAATCAGGGGAAGATACAATTCACAGCCAGACTGTCAAACCTAAAGCCAGTGTTCTGTACTTGCAGCCAACCCCATCCGTTATTTCACACAAAAACAAGTTTGGGGTACTAATTCTCTTTATGAAAATTCCTAAAATATTTTCTAAAGTTACAGGGGAATCAGTGTGTAACACAATCCTCCTGCTTTATGATCCAGGAGGATTGGCGCTTACAGACCTTTTTTTTAATCATCCTTTAGGTACTGTTTGAGTTGAAATCAGATACTGTGTGGTAATTTCAATAAAAGTAATATTGCCTCACGTTTCTGCGAAACTCACAGCTATTTATAGGAACGAGATGCAGGGGTGGGGGCACAGCAAATATTCCTGGTTTGAACGGAGATGAAATGTCAGGAAGACTGGAGTTGCCATCTACTGGAATGTGCGACGAATGACAACTGCCATGCAAAAATCCTGAATTTCAAGCATTAGTCACAGGAACAGTCCAGGTACTGCATGGCTCCAGGACAAAAAAATACACATACAAAACCCCCAATCAAGTATTATAAAGTAAATCTCCAAAGACAAAGAATTATTCTCCACTCAGTTTTGAGAAGTCAGAAGATGCACAAGGAGGCTGTGTCAAACCAATCTTATTTGCCTGTGTCTTTATCCACATTTGGCAATAGATTATATTTATCACTCCTCATCAGAACACTGATAATTGCACTTGCCAGCTTCAAAAGCACAAAAGAATGCCAGAATCTGAAAAGGAGAGAATTATAAATTCTTCAAGTATGGGCATCTAATCACCACTGCATTTTTCAACCACCACTTTTTAATACAAGATAATATTTAGGAATGTCTTCAGCTGATGAAACACAGAAAAACATAACACAAATCTTCTTAGAGCTGCTTATCATCAAAGACAGTCAGTCCATATTAATTTTGCTGTTCCAATAAAGTGTAGTAAGTTCATATCAGAAAAAAAAGGTATTGAAGTATTCGCTCTTGTGCTTGTAGGTGATCTAAAGCAGAATTTTTGTTTCCTACATCCAGGTCTTGCAAAAGACCAATTATTTAGCTAGGAAAGTATATACAGGAAGTCTTTACAGCTGGACAGACAGACAAACCAGACCTCTCCAGGGCAGTTCAGAGGAGAAAAGAAAACAGAAATGTCCTGAAAGTGCTGTGACTGAAATGACACCAAAAGAGGAGGAGACTTGATGCTGATAGCAGCTGCAGCCCAGAAATTCAAGGTATTTGCAGACATCAACAGATCACATCCCACCTCACAGCACCAAACCTATAGACCAGGATTTTCTGCAAGCAGTTTAATATTTTCTCATGTTTAGTGAGGATGTTTGTTAGTCCCTTAATAAATGGAGAGTATGAAGTGACTGGAGAGAAGTATCTGACATGTGAACTGTGTTATTATGATTAATGGAGTTCACACATAAAGGGTTATTTCTCTGCAAAACGTCAGATTGAATAATTACTGGAATTACTCCCAAAAGGCTTTAGAAAATGTTCTGCCCAGTTTCAAGTCACGTTCTTATCACAGTTTTCTTTTGACTAGAGGGTGATCTTTAATTGCAGATTTTAGTAAAACAAGTACTGTAAGCAATTCATTAAACATTATGAAAAATGATGTATTTCTCCAACAGTCCTTGAAAGCAGCTTTCACTTTTTACCCTCATCTTTAGGCAATATAGAAAAATCAAATCAATAAATAAAATGGCTTTCTTCTGCCTTCGAAACAAAAAAGCACACTGTCCCTGTTTCCCTGCACCAGACTAGGTATAGAATATGCTAGAATTGATATATAGGAATATTACTGGCAATATTATTAAGATAAGTAGGGAAGAGATGATAGCATTATTTGGTCTCTCGGATTTCTTAAATCTAATCAGTATTTAATGGATACAACGCTGCCAGAAAATCCAGACAGACAGAGAACACAGCTCAGAAGCTTCTGAACGTGTTTCAGGGAAGTGTCCCAAGGTCAGCACCACTTTGCAGTGCTGCAGATGCTTCCAACAGGCTCCACACTCCTGCAGAGTGAGGGCCAAGGAAAAGCAGCACAGAGCAAAGGATAAAGGGATTTTCTTTGGGCTGAAGGTAAAGAAGCCAATACCACCCAACTTCATCCCACTGGCACTAGGGAAGCTTCTTCCCACTAAGTTTTCAATGTCTTTGGCTGCTCATTGCTCTCCTGACCCTCGTGGGAACAGCTTCAGGTGAGTTCTGCTGGCTTTATGTCAGTGCATGGCTCAAGCTCGGCTGCACTACAGGCTGCAGAAACCTCATTGTACAAATCCCATACCTGGGAGCAGTAACACACTGAATTCTTGTCCAACAGTTGCCTTGAACACCAGAACTGTGTTGTTATAATATTCATTATGGTGGAACCACGCTGGGAGAGCTGTGGGTGTTCACCTGGAGAAGAAAAGGCTCCAGGCTGACCTCAGAGCTCCTTCACCTAAAAGGGCTCCAGGAGAGCTGGAGAGGGACTTGGGACAAGGTGTGGGGTGCCAGGACAAGGGATGTGGCTTCCCACTGCCAGAGGGCAGGGTTAGATGGGATACTGGGAATGAATCCTTGACTATGACGGAGAGGGTGCCCAGAGAAGCTGTGGCTGCTCCATCCCTGGAAGTGTCCAAGGCCAGGATGGAGGGGGCTTGGAGCAACCTGGGATAGTGAAAAATATCATTTCCCATGGCAGGGACTGGAATGAGATGATCTCTTTAAGGTCCTTTTCAACCCAAAATGCCTGTGATTCTCTGACACAGCAAAGGACAGTCCATGCTGGGCATTATGCAGGAACATAGGAAGAGACAATCCCTGAAATTAAGAACTAGAAACAATAACACCCAACAAAATCAACAACAACTGCAGATGTAAGAAGAAACAGGGCACAAAACAAGTAAAATAATTGAGATACAATTAAAAGAAGCAAAGTGAGGGTCTGGAACTGCTTCCAGGATGGATTTTTAGCAGGTCTGGCATTCACTATTGTGCATTGCTGAATCACCTCTTGTCCCCTACCTGCCATGGGTACAGAACATCCCCAGCCAGCATCCAAAGACCACACCAAGCATGAAAGGGAATCACTCAGGAGTTTCACACCAAAGTTTTCCCAAATTTTTAGGACTGCTGCAAGGAACATTACTGATGCAATCATGAAAAGTGGGTATTTGTCCACTGCCATGTGTGCATCACACAGCATCCACTTAAACACAAACACCTTTTCATGGACAAAAACCCCTGAATAATGGGGAAAAAACTACAATATATCTTGAACCATAAGCATTTTACAGATACTGACCTTTGGTTTTGATTTAGAGGCTCTAACTAATAAAGCTTGGCTTTGCACCAAATCTGAAGAAGAAAATCAAGTACACTCTTGTCAAATCATAATTAATTTGCACTACAAAAAAAAGAGCAGAACTAAGCCAAGCATTCTTTAAAAATGGTCTCTAGAATTCAAAACACTCCATAAAATGTCCTATATCTTGAAAAACAGGATGATATTTTCCTGCCTTTTCAAGTTGATTACGCATCTTTCCATTCATTTAAAATATAAATTGAGTTTTAGGAAACAATAAGCTCTTCATTTTACAGGAATATTAAAGATTCAAAAGTACAGCAGTAGGAGAGGGAATGTGATTATGAAACACAGCTGAAGTGAACCCTAAAGCTTTGTTACTGTTTGCCCTCCAAATCTGCTGTTTCACCATTAAAAACATATAAAATGGCAGGGTAACTTACATTCATGCTACTGAGCAGATTTTGAGAATGTATTTGGCATATTCTTTCTAAAACCTTGGAAAATTCAGGATCTTTGGATTTGCTACTAGAATGTGGTATGCCTCTATACATTTATTTAAAGCAATGGAGTAACACAAACTTTTGATTACTTTGTATCTTTCTTCATTCTAAGAAACTAAAAGTCTTCAAAATACATTGAAACAAAACCAAACAGGAGTTAGGAATGCATATTTCAAAGATTGCCATTGGATCTCACAAAATTAAATTAGCTGTTGAGCAAAGCTGAGTTTCTAAGATTACACATACACCACACACAAACCTCCTCCACCATATAAACTCTTCAGTAATGCCTTGAGTATTTTTAAATTGGTTTAAAAAAAGAAGGTCAGGTTATCCTCTCTTTTTTTAAGAAGGCATGACTATCTTTTGTTATGCCTTTAAATATGTCCTTCTGAGACTCCTGACCCATGACTATTTCTCTTAGACATTACATCAGTTGCAAATAAAACGTAATGAAACCATAAATACTGCAGGTAGTCAACAAACCATCGTCTTTAGGCTTGCAAAAATCACACTGACTTTTCTCTGAAATATGAGTCTTCAACCTGGTTTCTGCATTATTAATTCTGTCTATGAGCTAATGATCCAGAGGCCCTCTAATCTCCCTGTAAGATGCAATACACATGCAGGATTTCAATGCATTTTATTCTGAGTTTTCCCTTCAGAATATGGGAATCATTGGTTGGACAGGGCTTGGAGCAATGTGGGATAGTGGAAGGTGTCCCTGCTCATGGCAGGGAATGGCAGGAGATGGTCTTTGAGGCCCTTTCCAGCCCAAGCTATTCTCCAATTTTATGATTCTATTTTTCTGTGGAGTCAGTTCAAATGGTGTTCTATGTGATGGGAGAGGACTCAATAAAAGTCTTATTCGATTTCAAAATACCAGCACCAATTTCATAATTAACCTGTATTTCTAGAAATAATGTATTCAAAAGGCCAGTATGAAGTTGGTTTTTTTTGTCTTTTCTGATGTTGCTTTAAAATACATTTGGAAATGAGCACAAGAAATGGATTAAGAACAACTGGTTGTCTAATGCTGAGAACAGATTTTCTGTTCTAGGAAAAATTTCCAAAAGCAGTTCATCCACTTGTAAAAAGACTTTCCAGAAGACTGCCAGAAACAGCTTTTAACTTGTTCATCCTTGCTTTTAATAACTGATTTCATAAATTCCTCTTCATTCTCCATATGTCCTGCACTTTGGAAGTCTAAAAAGTGTTCACTGCCCCTCAAGGTGTTGCCATTGGTAAAAAGAATGAGGGGTTTTACATCAGGAAGGTTATCCCAATGTACTTCCAATGACTTCTCTACAGCATGGTGCTACCTGTGTCCCCAGGTGGGACCTCACAACTTCCCAGGCAACATAAGGACAAAAAATGTTGGTAAAACATGATGAGTTTAGGGCCATAACTAGTCTGGCTACAGGGAGGATTTTTCACAGTCCTAAACAATCCTGCAATTCTGTCACTTCATCCAACCTCTTGGTAAGTCTGAGTAAATACACCACCAACCAACCAACCAGCCAATTGACCAGCCCCAGGTGAAACAGCTGGGAGAAGCAACATCCATGAAAGAACAGAACCCTTCAGTCAATATGAGTCTCAAAACATGAATAAAATACTGTTTAGCACCAGAGTTAATCAAAAATAACCCTCACAGATGAACTATCAACAGTAGCAGAGGACACAGTAGATGTATTCAGGAGTGTGGATAAGCTGTGGCCCTCTCTGCTTTTAAGAGAATTGGAAATTAATTACAGTTCATTTGCTGGTACCTCCAGAAATGCTTGGGAAGGTTTTGAGATCAACCTTTGTGGAGTGTCTCACTTAGCACTTCTGAAGGTGGAACTAACTGATTTCCAATCAAATATGACCAACTAAAACCTCCAGGCTTGCTAATCATTGCACTCCACACCTGCTTCCTCCATTATTTCCTAAGACATTTTAGGGATATAAATTAGCAAGGGTTAATCAAAACCCAAGGTTTAAATTTTTACTTTTCCTGCAAACCAGGAGTTCCACCAGCCTGGTAACGTGACAGTAACACAGCAGCCTTTGCCTAGCCAGGATGTTGCATGATCTTCATGTGTTGATTAATCATGAAAGGATCATTTTACTTCTTGTCTTTTTCCCACTACCCCTGGACATTCAGAACCAGTAACTCTGACAAGAGTTTTGCCATCATGTCCAGAAATCCAAAGGTATTTTCACAGATACTTAAGAGAGTCAGTCCTTTTTTAGCTTATTCAAGTAGTCTATCAATCATGAATGGAGGAGTTACTTTTTTACAAAAGTATAAAAAGTTTTTATATACGTTGTCCTAAAAACTGACATTTCTGCCCTGCTCTGACAGTTCTGCACATGGGTCTCTTCTGTCAGTGACCTTCTAGAATTATGCATGACCACCTGCAAGTGAATGTGGTTGATGAGGATGGAATAACTGCAGTGAGACAGAGAAATGTTTATCACCTTGTCAAAAACAAAAAGGTCATTTACATAAGAATGTCTATGATTTAAAGGTAGCCAGAAATTCAATGTGCCTGTCAGGTACTGTAAGAATTTAATGATATCTGGAGCCAGCAGGACTATTTTGGTCAAAATCTTGTATAATGTTACTCATTTTTATATCTACTAAAACGGACATGTTACAGAACTGCACTTCTTATCAGCTGAAATCCTAAATTTTATACAGAATGGGCAGCCAATAAATGTTCAGGATGACCAAGACAGAAATTCAAGAGAAATAACAGACGTAGTTTGCTTTACCTTAGGTCATATCTTTTTTCCCCCTTTTCTGCTTTTAAATGTTTCTTTTATGCAAAATGTCATGGTTCAGCACACTTGAAAATTAAAAGACTACCAAAGATCAAGTTTTGAGTCCTTCCATTCATGAAAGGAAATTAAAATCATCACTAAGAGCATCACTTTTTATTATTCTGATATAAACCACTCAGAAAATGCCAAAAGGAAGAAGTACACTCAGTATTTAATAGGTTGTTTTGCCTTTTCATATTTTGGTGGAGAATTTATGAAAAGATGTGTGTATGAAGAGTTAGATATCAGCAGCCACATTCTGATCTCATGCACTCTGTTCCCAACCCCATCTGTCCTGGATTGCAAATTGAGGTAAGGTAAATATCCAGGCACAAACAGCAAAGGAATATCCAAGGGATCAGCAAGAATTAAATGATTCTGAGGACAGTAAAGTTAAATGGGACATTTAATGGTTGGGCTGGATCATCTTAAAGGTCTTTTCCAATCTTGATGATTCTATGATTAATCTGAACACAATATTAAAAATGTGTAGAGCAAATACATTGAACTACATTGAAATAAATTGAAATACATTGTTTTTCCTGTCCAGATTGAACAATTCTGACCATTGCTGCCACTGAATTATCCTTTTCATGACTACAAGAAGGAGGTTCCCACCTAAACTTTCTAAAACTTTATTCATGTTGTTCTTCTGTAACCTACTTTACAATGATTTAATCAAGCTCCTTTAAACACATACAAACTTAGTTTGCCATTCTTAAAATGTTTTATAATAGCACATTTAATAAAGCTAATTTAAATCTGCTAATTTACAGAGACTTGCCAGAGGCTTTGAAACTTCAGAAAATGTGTAAACTTAACAGTTTGGCTGTGATAACAGCTCAGACAGTGGAAATTAAGCCCTTTGCATTACAATCATCTTCAAAGTGGATCCCTGGTTTGATTGCAAAAAAGGTACATTGCAAAAATACAGTAGGACACCAACTTACAAAAGATATTTCAGATGCCCCAGTTCTTGAATTTGGTCACTACTGTGCCTCAGCATCAGAGCCTCAGACATACACTGCGAGATCTCTCATCTTAAGACTACCTGGATTCTTTTTTACAACCAAATTTTGGATAAGAGCAGAGTTTCTTCTTCAACAGCCCTCTGTTAGAGCTCTGAGAGTGCACTTAGGGCCATTAATTCTGGGTCCCTAATTCTGGTTGTCAGTCTTCCAGCTGCTGCTATACAGGTTTGCTACTGTCTGCTCTAATTCCTGCCTTTGAAAACCAAATGATAATGGATTATATGCCAGAGTGGGAACAGGCACATTGGTTGGGATCCAAGCTGTATCCCAGGTGATAACAAGGAGGAGCAGTGAAAAAAAAATAAAAATATTCAGCTCTTCAGTGATGTATCAGGGAGCTTCATCTCTACTAGAAGTCGTCTTTATACATAGCATTTAAATGGTAACTAAGTGATCCTTATCATCATCTGATTTGCAGAAAATGGTAGCTTTCCTTGAAGATATAATTGAAATTTTCAGGGCTGCTGTTGCAGACCTCTCTCCAAATTTTTACATGGGAGAAGGCATTAAGGCTTCACCCAAAAAAAGACTTGTAGGGTTGCAGATTTTTAAGGGACACAACCTCATTGCTTTGAAGCTTTTTTCAGTATCTGTTAAGTTCAAGTCATCCTTTAATTTTTTTTTTTTCCCTGCTAATTGCACGAAAATATTCATCAAGGCAATCTGGAATATATTCTTGGGTGGGTTTTTTTAGTCTCTCCTGCTCCAATGCTTTTTCTGTCGGTTCTGTCACTGCTTTCCCTCCTGCTTTTGTGTACCGAGAAACAGAATTAAGGTGTACTGCAACCAGTGGACACTTGCATAAACAGCCTGCTTTGAATAAAACTGCATGATCTGGGGAGAGGAAAACCACCTTCAGCCCTCCTGCCCAAATGCTAAAACACAGATGAGGTTCATATACTATTAAAGCATCACATTTTTGCTTTGAGACCACTGAAATGTTGTGAAGAGCAGAAAAATGTAAATAAACTGAACAGTGAGCATAAAAGCACATTGATCCCCCGGTTCTGAAACCACAATCTAAATGGTTTATATTTGTAATTTATTTAAGACTGTTTCTGGCAAATCCATTAGTAATCAATCTCCTTCACACATTTTTATTTTTATGCACAAGAGCTTTAAGTTTGCCAGGACTTCTGCAAAGCAACTTTTACTGCATCAAATTACTGCATTCCTTGATCTCTCCCAGCACACACTCACAGCAGCCACACTCAAACACAATGTTTAGCTCTGCAACAGACACCACCAAAACAAGGAATTTCTTTTAAATTAACACAGCTGTGAAAAAGAAAGCAAACACAGTGGTTTTGCCCTGTCCCTCCAGCATTCTGCATCCGATGTCCACTTAAAATCAGCACGATCCTCTGCAATGCTTGCATCCTAAAATCCGTGTGGAACTTCTTCATGGGGTATTGATGCAGAATTGGGAGCTGTCAGCTCCGATCGCTCTCACCAGCACAGGGGCTTGAGATTCTATTTCATAATAGGAAAAGATGGCCAGCGTTTTCCTGACAGAAATACCATGCATTTTTCAGTCAGTAAAAATTACAGAGCTCATTGATGATGCCTTTCCCATAGAGAACGAGGACTGAAAATTACCCAGCAAAGATTTTTTTTTTTTCTTGGAACATGGAACAAAACCCAGCACGATCTGCTAAACTTATTAACTAATGGGGCTTGAAACCCCCTCTTTGCATGCTGCTGACACACTCACAGCAACCTATGCATTGATCTTATTCAAAAAGCACAGAAATCTTTATGCTGCTAGAATTTGAGTTCTGTGTGCCGTAGCATACACCGCAAAGAAAAACGGAAAAAAAAAAAAAAGCCTTTAGGAAAGGCATGTGCTGAACACACAAAATATGCAGGATGGAAAAAGACCAAATGTAATTAAAGCTTATATGAAATGAGACATTCCTATTTGCAGAGCTCTGGCTGCATTTCTATGAGAAAGAATGCACAGAATTTCAAATCATGCTCTATTTAGACAATGTCAGAAGAAAAAAAAACACATTTCCCCCCCCCCCCCACCCCTCAATCCCCCACCCAAAGACCAAAAGGCAAATCTCATCATCAGAATTAGAGAGAAAAAGCAATCCAAAAAGACTGGTTTACATATTCCTTCCCAAACCAAGTAATCGAGTCTCTCCCTCTCCCGGCTAATAGCTTATAAATTCAGACTTTAAACAAAAGCATCCGAGGAAAAAAACAAGAAGAAAGAATCCTAATTCTCAAGCTTCCTACTTAGCACTGCCTCGCTTTTGATGATTTGTGCGGCTGTGTGTGCGTGCCTGTTTGAGAAATGGCGAGATAGGCTTAAAGTATTTTCCATTTCATCAAAGAGCATATATTACTTTCCTGGTTCGCTCCGATGTTGGTTTTATGCCCACCCCTTTTCAATCTGCCCATGTCTGAGATGCACAGTGCAGGCGTACAATCATGAGCAGCTTACGACACTCAGTGAACACTGGGTGCCTCTGCATGCTCTAGCAACATACTGCTCAGCTGAAGGGAAGGGATTCTTGCTGTCTCTCTCTGCTCTAAGCATCACCTAACAAGCAAAGCGAACAAAGAATGGGAAATAAAGCGACCCTTAGCCGGTCTGTGAATGAATGGTAACCTCTCTCTGGAGTAAAGGTTGTGCCGGTCCATGGTCGTTGCAAATGATGGACATTAAACAGATTGACAAATCCTGTGGAGTCGTTAGTAAAGAGTTTGGAGTTTTTTTCACGCCACAGTGTTAACTGCAGTGGAAAGGACAGAGGGAGAAGGAGAAGATCAAGCTCATGTACATAGTTCTGAAACTTGCAGGTCCTAGGAGGCAGCTCAAAAGCTAGCTGGACAAGCCTTTCGCTCGTTGAGCAGAAGCGAAGTGAGACATTGTGAGCTTGCCAGCCTTGCACAACATTGAAAGGGACTGAATTTGTAGCACAGAGGGGTCTTTTTTAGCTCTGCATATAATTAGTCCAAACACAAAGGAAGCAACTGAATGGAGGTTGTCACTCTCTGGAAAAGGGTGGGTAAGACACTTTTTAATTAAATTCTTTCATGAAGAAAGATTTTTTTTTTCCTTTGCTGCAGCATTTAAAATGAACAAAATCACTATCATTTTACCTTTGAATGTCTATGAACTTTAATGCTGCACAGCTCCTGCATGCTATAAAGTGAAATATTTGCCTCTGTGTTTGTTCTGTTTGCTGTTTTGCTTTGGTTTTCGGGCTTTGTTTCGTTGGTTTGCCTTTTTTTTTTTTTCTCTCTCTCCCTTAAATAAAATATGATGTAGAATTTGAAAAGACTCAATGGACATTCTCAAGCCTATTTGGAAATATTCTTGCTAATGGATTTCCTTCTTATTGGTCTCTGTTTAAACTGGCTGCTGAGGAAGCCCCCAGGGTTGATATTGTGTACGCTGGGTATCTTTTCTAAAATGCTTCCAGCTGTGAATAGTGGGTGTCCACAGCTCTGTCGGTGTGAGGGCAGGCTTTTGTACTGTGAATCACTGAATCTCACAGAGATGCCTCGCAACCTGTCGGGCATGATGGGCTTGTCTCTGCGGTACAACAGCCTTTCAGAGCTGCATGATGGACAGTTCACAGGGTTAATGCAGCTCACGTGGCTCTATCTGGATCACAATCACATTTGCTCAGTGGAGGGGAATGCCTTTCAAAAATTGCGGCGAGTTAAAGAGCTCACCCTGAGTTCCAACAAAATAACCCAACTGCCCAACACCACTTTCCGCCCCATGCCAAACTTGCGCAGTGTGGATTTATCATACAACAACCTGCAGTCTTTGGAGCCTGACCTGTTCCACGGGCTGAGAAAACTGACAACTTTGCACATGCGGTCGAACGCCATCAAGTTCGTGCCGGTGAGAATTTTTCAGGACTGTCGCAGCCTGAAGTTTCTAGACATAGGATACAATCAGTTAAAGAGCCTGGCTCGAAACTCTTTTGCTGGCTTGTTCAAACTCACTGAGCTGCACCTCGAGCACAATGACTTGGTGAAAGTGAATTTAGCCCATTTTCCCAGGCTCATCTCCCTGCACTCCCTCTGCTTGCGAAGGAATAAAGTTACCATCGTAGTAAACACTTTGGACTGGATATGGCAACTCGAAAAGATGGATCTCTCCGGCAACGAAATCGAATACATCGAACCTCACGTTTTCGAAAGTGTACCTCATCTCAAATCCCTGCAGCTGGACTCCAACCGGCTGACCTACATCGACTCCCGAGTCCTCGACTCCTGGAAGTCCCTCACGAGCATCAGCCTCTCCGCCAACGCCTGGGATTGCAGCCGGAACGTCTGCGCCCTGGCCTCCTGGCTCAGCAACTTCCAGGGTCGCTACGACAGCAACCTGCTCTGTGCCACCCCCGAGTACGCCCAGGGAGAGGATGTTTTGGACGCCGTGTACGCCTTCCACTTGTGCGAGGACGCCGACCCCACGAGCGTCAACACCTTCTCCCCGGTGACCAACAACAGCGAGCAGACACCGGGCTATGGCTCGGCCACCGCCACCTACGACGCGCCCGACGGCGACGAGGACCGGACCACGTACGCCGTCACCATCACCATGCCCGGCGAGAACTCCGAGAATGCCGTGCAGATTCACAAGGTGGTGACGGGCACCATGGCACTGATTTTTTCCTTCCTCATCGTGGTTTTGGTGTTGTACGTCTCCTGGAAGTGCTTCCCGGCCGGCTTAAGGCAACTAAGACAGTGCTTTGTCACACAGCGCAGGAAGCAGAAGCAGAAACAGACCATGCACCAAATGGCTGCCATGTCAGCCCAGGAGTATTATGTTGATTACAAACCCAACCACATTGAGGGAGCCCTGGTGATCATTAATGAGTACGGATCTTGCTCCTGTCACCAGCAGCCAGCGAGGGAATGCGAGGTGTGATTTTCCTTTGGGATTTAAACAGTGTGCAACCAAATAACAGCGTGCAGGCAGACAGTGGCACGGGGTGGGAGGGGGGGTGCTGGGCTGTGCTGGTGATTTCTGACGTGCACCCCTGCCCAAATTGTTTAAGAGGGGCTGTCCAAAAGACTTGATATTTTAGCTTTATCGTGTCTTAAAAACCTTCAGGACAGCCAATCTTAAGGTTTCATATGCTAATACTCCCTTTGAAGATCTGTCAATATTCAGGAATCTGAGAGTGTAAAAAAAAGGTACCAATTATTGATCTTTTGTAAACTAAGAAAACTGTTTAAAATAAAAAAAAATAGCATTTACAGTTTTTAAAGACTGGTGTATATTACATGAATGGTTCCCTGTATACAAAATGCAACAGTTTAACCTCTCTCTTCATGCTGAGTGTTGAAATGAAAAGTAGAGGAGCAAAGAAGCCACGTAAAATAGAAAGCTTAAAATGACCCAGGTGGCTTCCCATTGTAATTAGCACACATTCACGTACATCATGTTGCTGAAGATATGAAGCATGACACTGGAATTCTATTTTTGTTAATGTGCTACCTGTAACTGGATGTCAGTACAACAAGGAGCCAGAGCACCTCAGAAAGGCTGAAGTTTTGACTGTGTCACTAGGACAGGATTTCTGAGGATTTTTAAGTACAGCCCTCTTGTTAGCTGCTGTAAGGTCCATAAAAACTGCATTATAACCCCTAAAAGTATTTTGTATCAAAACTGATGATATTGTGAGGACTCTCTAACAAAAAACAACCAACAAAACCCCAACAAGTGAAACACTGCCAAAATGCGCTCATCCAAATTTTCTTTAATATTAAAAACCAAACAAAAAAAAAGCTAAATTTAAGGGTTTTTACTTGCATTTACCACTTTTATGCTTGTTTTGAGCTATGCCAAGAGCAAATACCCCCTCATTTTGTGCTCTGTGGTGCCATGGCGAAGAGCAAAAGCAATTATTTGGGTCTCAGTGGTGAAACTCAAGAGCAAAACCACTGTCAGGGTAGGACAGGGAGTTTTCAGAGCACACTTTAGTGAAGTGCTGGCAAAGCCCAGCTCGTGTCCCTCCCTTCCCCTAACAAAACAACCCCAAAACCTCTGCAGAGGCTGGAGGCAGAGGTACCCTCCTCACCAAGGACTGAAAAATGGCATTGATGGATTTAAGCAGTGATTTCATGATGTAGAATCCCACAGCTGTTTTATCTGACTGCCCTTAAATAAAGGCTTCCTTTCCTTGTATTTTGGATTTTTCATTCCAGAATGTGAACAAGCAAACGATTGATCTTTTCAGCAGCTCCTCTCGCACTAATTGACGATGAGGGAGTTTTATAACATCAGGCAGAGCATCTTGAAATTTTCTTCCTACAGCATTACATGTGAATAAAATGTGATGGATAATGAACTGGGTGACATTTCTATGCTTTGTACATGTTTCTCTATCCTCAGGTTACCACCAAGAGAGGAGCAATTCCAAAATTTTACATGTGTTTTAATGTAACACAGGTTTTTTTTTCCTTTTTCATTGCATTAAAGTGCTATCTACTCTTACAAGGGTAAAGCAGGCTTATAAAGCAGAAAAACAAGCACAGAAAAATAATTTGTTTTCTTGCATAGCAGGTTTTAGCCATTAATTTAAATGTAAAGAGTGAATTTTGTGTTTCTTTTCTGACTGAAACTATTTTTAAGGAGTCAGAACTTATTTTCCTCTATTTGGTATATCTCATACCATGTATTATAAAACAAGAAAATAACCTCTTAATCAAAATTTTTCCTCAGTGAGACTATAATATCGTCTGTGAAAGCAATGAGATTATGTACTGGGAGAAGACAGTGTCACAGAAAATTTAACGAAAATCAACTGCTTTTTTTTTTCCTAAAGCCACTGCAAATTCACCCCCAGCTTTCAAACAAGCAAGCACTGTTAAACCCAGGCTTTTCTCTCTTTAAACAAATGCACATTTTTCTCTCTGTGCCTCGAGCCCACAAGGCCCTGATCCATCCTGAAACTCCCAAGTGACCTGAGGGGTTGAGTGTGCATGTACAAACCCAGCAGAAGGGGCAGAGGGAAGGTACAGAACCTCTCCTCTCTTTGGGTTCCTGACCATGCTTGAAGCAAAAGTACTTTATGCCATGCTAACTGTGGGCCCAGCTATATTTATTTCCCCCATTAAACCTTTCTCTGAAATCAATAGGGAATTTAAGTGTGAAAAATTGACTCTCTAACTTTGGACTGGGCTGTGTGTTCCCCAAGCCCCCAGGCAGCACTTGGGTACAGCCACTTGCCAAGAAGCTTCCAAAATCAAAGTTGTTAAAATACTGTCTGCATATGGTAAAACAAAATATGAACTGGCTTTATTTTGATAATGACCCCCTGCTGCTATCAGGAAATGTGTCGGTGCAGTCATGGCTCTGCCCCTGTGAACCTCAGACAAGCCTGGTACCAACAAACAATCATCCCATGGTTGTATTTCCGTGTATTTTTAGCATTTCTGTGGGTTGTATTTGAAACACACGAGTGACTGCACCCCTCTGGAGTCATCCCTGCTGTTTATTGGTGTTAGCAACCTCCAGCTACGTTTGCAAAGATTTGAGCAATTCAGCTTTTGGAATTTATTCACCTCTGTGCTCCATGCATCTGGCACTGACAGCCCAAGAAAAAGGAACAGAGCATTTTCCTTTGAAGGTGCAGTGGTTTCTTGAGTGAGAGCTGATTTGGGGTTTGCCTGTTGCCACTTCTCCTGGAGAGAGGTGATGGCCACCAAAGGCTTGGCACCCTGAGCAGGATGATGGATGGATCCCTCCATGGAGAGCACAGCACTTATTAAAGGATGTATTTCAAAATCCTCCTACAGAAATCTCCTCTAGAAGGGTAATCCCTTCTAGAGACAAGCTCCTGGTGATCCCCAGAGGATTTCTGGAGATCTTGACACCCTCTGAATATTTATTGGAGAAAAGAGGGTGTCACTGCTGTTACGTGGCATGAAGACACTCCACAGGGTGCCCACATCCAGGCTGAAAATTTACATGAAATATGTGTGGGTAATAAAGAAATAAAAGAGCCTGTATGTCATTTCAATCCAGCTATTGCAAATCCAGTTATTCATCCTGCTCCAGGCTACTTGCATTGGTGTATATGAGAGTTATTATATTTGTACTGCACTTAGAGCAACTGCAGGGACAGATTTTCCCCAATTCTTTCTTCCAAATTTCATGTTCAACAACTGCCCAGAGATAAGTTATTCCCTCTCTTTTGATGCCCTTATTCTGGCCTATTAAATGGCTCCAAAATCAAAAGGACAAAAAAAAAGGAAAAAAGGATGCTTTTGGGGTGAGTTGTGAACAGTGTTCTGTCCATAAAATGCTTGGGGAATATCAAAGGAAGGGGAATATTTTAAATATTCCCTTTTTGATATTCCACTTAATAGGACTAATCTCCCTTTTATAATTAGGTAATTAACATTATTTTTTTTATATTTAACTGTCTTTTTGCACATAAAACAAGAGTGAAAGGCAAGCAAAGGCACTACCTTTCCTGAGCTGGTTAGCAGTACCAGTGTTACAGATCTCTAATATGCATTTTCTTGCTGCTAACATCAATACCCACTAACAGTGCACCCAGTGCTGAAGGAACTGTTGCTGTATATGCTTTGAATGTATATAAGGGATGATTTATTTTCCTTTCTGCCTTTTTTCCCTTCCTTTCTGTATTACTTTAAAAAAAAAATGGTATGAAACCACAGAATCAATGCTAATGTACCACATTCTGTTTCTGGGCTGAAAATATAAAATACAAAGAAATTCTGTTCAAGGTGCCAATTCCCTCCTTTGCCATGTCTGGGTGCTGCAGGGGGTGAGCCCAAGGGATGAGCCATTCCTTGTGGTCACAGCAAGGATGCTCTGGACAGGCTGATCCAGCTCCCTGCCTACCTGTGCCACACAAAGTCCATGAACCATCCCTAAGGGTATTTTTGTATGCTTTAATATACTCTGTATGTTTTCATGGCTAAGGCATTGAGGGGTAGTTGAAACGAGTCTATTTGATAATTTTCTTCAGTGCTGATAAAAAAGCCTCCAAACAACTCTCATTTGCTTTTGAGATGGACTGCATTTGTTCCTTGTGTGAGTCTCATTCTGCATTAACAGCAAAAGGACTCTCTGAGTCCCCCCTCCTCCCCCCTCCAGCTTCTACAGTGGTATTCAGAATGGCAAAAAGGGAGTGTTTAATGAGGAAGCTCATTTCTAGTGCTATTATAATAATAATAGCAGTGATAATAATGAAATTAAGAGGATACAAAAGATAAGAGGAAAGACTGGAGTAATGGCAACCAAACTCAGGGTGTTTCTGGATTCCTCTGCCTTTTCCTTTCGTAAAGATGGTTAACCTAAAGAAGTAGCACAGATGAAAAACCAAGACTGAGGGTGGGTGGAGAAAGCAGTTTTAAAAACTGTGCAAGCAGGGATGAAACAGCTTCTGCAAAGGAGGGTACACCACTAAATAGCTCCATTCAGCAGGAGAGAGAAAAGGAAGGGGTGAAGGGACAGGATGAAAGGGAAGATGAGAGCTGGTGAGAAGGCGAGGGGGGCACTGTGCGCACACGGGAAATGAGATTTTTCCGTGCCTCCCCCTCCCACGTCGGGGCTGTGGCAAGGACAACAGCAGGGATTTGATGTAAGGAAGATGGCCAGCATCCCTCTGTGTCCCTTCGCCTTTCCCAGCGGAGCAGGGAGGGAGCGCAGTCGGACACGCTTCCCCAGCCACGTGCCCGCAGCGCCGTCATTTCCTGCGCCACCTCCGTGTCCCCTGGGAGCACAACGTGCCCCCATCCATCACCGCCCGCCCCGCTCCTGCACTCTGCCTCTGCCACCCATTTTTTTTTGGGCTGCATTTCTTAGCTATCCTAATCACAGTTCACCACTAGAAAAGCAGACATTTCTACCCAAAATATCTTTTTTTTTTTTTCTTTGTTTTTTTTTAAGAAACCCTCACCCAGAGGGATGGGTGATCTTGAGCTACTGCGGATTCTCCTGCTAATTATATCCACACTCACAGTCAGCTTTCACATTCACAGCTCTAATGACAAACAGATCCGAGATATTTTTGCTGTGTTCAATTTACCATTATGCACCAAGGTTATGCTTTTCCTTGACCTGCCCAACCCAGGCTAATATTAACAAATTGAGCATTTATGCCAGTTCCTTTCCAAGCATGAAGTTGATTAGGAATTTAGGAAATGCTGGTGATTTAAAGATTAACCTTTCATATAATTACTGACATAAACCAGAGCTATTAAGGTATTAGAAACAACTATTCAGAGCATATTCTACATTAAAAACCAAATCACATTTAGAGCCATGCGAAAGACTTTCCATACCAGCCAATTTTTTTTTTTATTATTTTTTTTAACAGCAGAAGAAAAACCTGGTGAAAGGAAAGGAGTAAGCACAGCCTACCTCTAAAGTTATGGGGAGGAAAGCAAAGCTATAAAAATAATACAGAAACCAAGCAACAGTCTTCTGCTGGCAAGACACAGCTTGTAATTGGGTGGGTGGCTGTGAAGAGCTGAGATGAATGCTGCAGAGCACTGTAATTTTATTGCACCCTGTCTGCTCTAAAGTGAACATACTTGCAATGAAATCTGTATTTCTGTGAGAACAGGGCAATTGGATTTTTGGGGGTTTTTGGTTTTGTTTTGTTGGGGTTTTTTGGTTTTGTTTTGTTTTTTCAATTAAGATCACGTCACTTGTTGGCATTCAGGCACAATTCTTGAGGCTTTAAAGCAATTACTGTTCTTACTCCCTTTGCTGGGGTGATAGCTGGGGGGGACAGTCAAAGGGAAGAGGCTGCACTGAAAGGAATTCGAGCTCCAAGTTCAGTTGAAAACAAACACCAGCTTTTCACCTTTCTCTCCATCTCTCCCCTTCCTAAAAATCCAAATATGTAAATATGATAAAAATCAGGGATAGGTGGCAGTGCTAAAGGATTAATACATTAATAGTGTGCACATCTGAGCTTGGCAAACAGCACCTACTGTTCTGCTACGGCACTTTGATTTTAAATCATTTCCCTGCTCTCATGTTCTGCACATCCTCACCATACACAGGCACTACTGCCAGAAAATGTCTTTCAGCACGGGTGCTATGGGAACATGACCAATTCCCTTCCATTTCTGAGCCAAAGACTAAATCCAAGATTTCAAAGGCAATAGGTAAGTAGAAAAATCTACTTCATCACTGAATTATCACTTTTAGCACAGCAGATTTCTCTGACTGATGTGATTAGACACTAAGCCCAGTTATTCATTTATTACCAACTTTAATTTGCCCTTTTTGCTGATGTGCCTTTCTCCTGAGAGCAAAACAGAGCGCAACGCTGCAGAGAGGGTTTAAAATGTTTTTGGTAAAATCTAAGATTTATAAAAATATGCATGGGCACATCAAACTGATTTAAGGGCTGATTCAATGAAAAAAAATGCAGCTTATGTACAGCAGATCCTCCTGCAGTAGCACACCTCTGTACCCTAGTGGTTACAGTCAGGTATGAGCAAACATCCTCTGAGAGCTGGGGGACTCAAACTGAAAACAGATTTCTGAATACCTTTCAAAATATATGCTTTCCCTCTAATTTTTACCCCTTCTTACCCATTCTCACATTTTTCATTCCCAGAGTCTCCCAGGCAGGGTGAATCAAAAAACAAGAGAGGGAGGAGGAAGAGGAGAGCTCTGAAAGTCCCAAACTAAGCTGCAAGAACAGTCCACAGCTTTTGAATTCCTGAGGTTTTGAGCCTTTTCACAACTGTCAGCCCTTTGAAACATGTCTGCTATCAACCCTCTTTGCAGGATGAGAGGTAAAGTGAGCTCCCAAGAGTAAACCTGGATCTGTCTTTGCGGTCCAGTGCCTCTCTGACAGCCTGGCTTGCTTAGAGAGCCTGGTAAATATTAAAGAATGTTAATAATAATGAGATAAACCATCTAGGGATTTTTTACCCACTCTTCTTTTTTTTAAGCTTGGCTCCATATTAAAGCTTATCATGACAGAAAATTTACTTCTCTGATCCACATTACTTCCCAATGCAATTTTTTTCCACAGCAAACAAATTTGTGGCTGCTGCTCAAAGGTTTGCAATCCTCCTGCTAAAGAGGCCACTGGATGTCAAATGTTTACCTAAATTCTATGTAAATGTCACTCCATATTGGACATTTTGTGTTTCTTTAGCAGTGAATTCAGCTGCCTCCACCTTCACAAACCTTCCCCCTGCACCATAACTCCCTTTCCAAACAGCCCAGAACCTGCTGCTCCTGTCAGATCAAATTCCCAAACAACAACTGGATGCCATGAATTTCTTATGTAATTGCTGCAGTCTAATAAATTGGATGTGCATCCTGTGGCCTGGGAGATGAAGAAATCCTGGAGAGAGCAAACAAGCAGGAGGAATGCAGCTGACATTCTCTCTCTGGGGAAAACCCACAAAACAAAATCCCTGTGTGGGACAGGGCTTGGGGAAGGTGGAGGGCACAGCTGAAAAAAAGGGGGATTACATGGGATAGAGGAAATCACTGCTAAAAAAATAAAAGGGAGAATTGTAAAGGGGACTGTGCCCATAAGAGATGAATCACAAAGAGATTTAGGTGATAGCCAACACAGCTGATCTTCACCAGGTGATGACAAAGCTCTGTGATGATTTCTGATAAAAAACCAAACCTATATAAACCTACATCTGCAGTGGGAAACAGAAATCCAAAAGTCCTAGGGAGCTGAACCCAGGGCTTATTCCTCTGTCCATCTTTGCTTTGTCATGATTGGCTTTTTGGTAGATTTTTAAAAATTTTTGCTTTTTTATTGTTGTCATGCACAGAACTGAACCCATGGAGATTGTGCTTTGGCTTCATAGGGAATATTCTAAGCCAAAAGTTGTTTTCTAAATGGGTGGCACTTCTAGACTGAAGCAAACCTTCCCATTTCTCTGATTCTAGCAACTGTTGGGAATTAGATTAGGTAATTCCCTAGCTGGCAGAATGAAGAACTTCCCAAAAAGTTCTCTGAGTAGTTTTATGAAGTTACACTGAGTATCTTTCCTAATAAGAGTTGAAAACTCTCTTTTTCCCCCTGGTTCTCTTTTCCCACCATGTAGGATGCTCCAGCCCCAATCTGTCATTTTTCATTAGCACAGGAGTCAAGCTATGGCTATTAATGAAAACTCTTAATGAGGATTTGATGAACAAGTCCTGGAAAATCAAACTTGAAACAAACAAGCTAAAATCTGTGTCAGATCTATTTTTTGTATGGTAGAAATTGGGAAATGAAGGCCTGTATAAAGCACTAGGGAATTTAAAACAACAAATCATATTTGGACTTTTGAAGAGCTTTTTTGACAAGATATTCAGTTTCCCATAAATAAGACAAGCTCCATTGTCATAGAAAACTAGGTAGGAACTCAAAAATACAGTGGCTTTTTATTCATACAGGGAAAAAATGGAGCACAGTGTGGTCCCAGGGTCGAGGCTGCTGAATCATCTCAGCTATGATCAGGAAATAGATGGCATTTTTCAAATGACAGATTATTTATATTGTGAAAAAGAATGGAAATGGTGTGGATGTGCAAAGGGTGAATGGCTGAAGCTTATATAAGCTTTGATGGATGAAATTCTGAATTGTCAAATACAAAGCAAAAGACAAGATGTAAGGGAAACTGTTCATCTGTGCCTGGCTGATGTAAGTTAGAGGCAACAACTGGACAACTGTCTTCCAGGGTATTGCATTAAAATCTCTGCCCAGTGTGCAGAGAGGGGGAAAAAAGAGGAAAAAAGAGAAGTGGAATAACATTTCTAATGGAACAGCTCTCCAGAAATTAAGTAGTGTGATATAAACCACTGCTATGGCTTCGGCTAGAAAATTCTGTTAAGGCTAAGTTAGAAAAGGATTTAAGTGTTAGATAAACTCCTGCCAGGTGAGAGGATGGATGATTCGGGGAAGTTTGCCAGGAAGAAACCGGACCTGCAGGAGCGACACGAGAGCAAAACGCGGATCCACCCCCCCTCTAGCGGCCGGTCCCCGCCGGCTGCTGCAGAACGCACCGAAGCGCCGGCAGCAGCTCGGGAACCCGAACGCACCCGTCCTTTTATCCCCCCTTCATTCTCATGTCACTTCACCGTATACTATTATTTTCTATTCCTCATTAAAGTGCCCGCTGCACTCCTGTGTTGTTTCTTGTCATTACTCAGTGCACAAGCTGTTGTGCAGATGGATTTTTTATTTTTTTCTGCCTGCTTGCAAGAAGAGGATGCAGAGTGTGACGGGGCCACGCACACCCCGGCATCAGGAACAATCATAAAATTTAAAAAATAACATTTGGAAGTCACTGTACATGACATCACTGATGCAAAAAAGGCATTAAAAATAAGGAACAGTTGTACAGAAATGGGAACATGGAACTAATTTGGTACACACATCCCTAAAACTTTATAGATTAAAAAAGATTCTGTTTTAGGAACAGCATCTGGGACAGAGAATATCATGCAGTGGAAATGGTTTTTTTAAATTTCTTACTCATGGACCAGTCACTGAATTTCCAACCAACCTGCACACCTGGGGAAACTGAGGCTGGGTGAACCCTTCACATCCTGAACATACACAGGTTATCCCTGGTCACTTACTCCCTCCTGTGTCTTATGTAGGACATGCACTAAAACTGGAAGAATCCCCATTTTTACATTTTTTCAGAATAATTCAATATAACAGACTGTGGCATTCACATTCCCTGAACACAATCCCTTCACCCAGCGTTTTTCTCCTGGGAAGTGGAAAGGCAGCAAGAGGGTTCAGAGAAAAGGAAAACAATTCTTATCTCATTTGCTTCTCCTGTGCTGTGCTCATGGGGAATGTGTTTGGAGATTGTTTACCCACAGGTGATTGTTCCATTGGATTCTGGTGTGAGTTGTTTTCACTCTTTGGC
>JAWWMS010000208.1:68094634-68105064 GCA_035048045.1 Chlorospingus semifuscus
GTGTCAGGGCTCTGGAAAGAGTCAGGAGTTTTCATTATTATCTTTTTAGCCTTCTGTAAGTATCCTTTCTGTATTCTATAGTACGGTATAGTATTCTTTAGTATAATATAGTATAAGAAAGCAATAAATTAGCCTTCAGATAAGATGGAGTCAGGTGGATTCTCTCCCCTGTCTCTGGCTCTGCATTTACAACACCAGACCATTTTCTTCAGCCATTCTGTAACAATCTACCCTGGAACACTTTGGGGGCTGAGGAGATGCTGAGCTGGGTGCAGAGAGGGGCTGGGAGCACTGAGCAGGAGCTCAGCCCTGTCTCTGGCTGAGGTAACACCAAACATTTGCCAGAACTGGGTGTGAGCATCCTTCAGCTGCATCTACTGCATCCTCAAGCTAATTAATTCCAGTGTGCCAGGCTGGGCTTGTAGGGCAGATAAGAAGTCACAAGGAGTTGTATTTGCCTCTTGTAAAAATCTTTCCATCACTTCAATTTTCTCAATCCCTTCTTCAAATGCCACCCTCAGCAGTGGTTTTTAAGATGCAGCAGGTAAATTTATGTATTTGATAGGCAGAAAAATTAACCCTTTCTAAGGTGATTTGCTAAGAAATTGCCTAAGAATGTATTTTTAATTAAGGCTTGTAAGACACTCTTGTATGCATTTTAATAATTAAAGCAGGGCTGCTGCCCTCCTATAAATTATTCAGAAATTACCTGTTGACTATCTGAGATGGTGCCTTTTTGTGTCCTATTATGGCTCAGATGGAGTTCAGAGCATCCTTAATTTAATTTGAATAATTAATTTGTTTAACTGAAACTGAAGAATAAAATCACAAACAAGGCACATTTTGACTTCTCACATGTTAAATCTGAAGAGCAAACCCATGCCTTGATAATGTGAGCTTGTTAAAAATAGCCAGACAACAGATTATTCAAAAGATTTGTATATAATGATGCAAGCAATTTGCTCTTCCATTACCAAATTAATTCAAATTTCTGTACATGGCAAATATTATTTGCTAAGTCTCTTCTGTGTGTACTCTGTGCTTCCAGAGGATTAAAGAAGGAATTTTGTCACTGAAAGAATAGGAAAACAGATTTGCCGATGTAGCAATCTTATAAAACCCTGAGCTCAGAAAAAACATTTGCAATGCCACCAAGAAGGAAAAATCAGTTCCCAAATTGTCCCAAACCTCTTCCTACAGGGATTAAAAGGACAATGATGCACCTCCTACGTGACTCCTTTCAACTGCTTGCAGGAACAGGCCAGCTCCCATTCCCTTCCCCTGATTAGGCTCAGGATTATTCCATGCCTGTCTCTTGGTTCCTATATTTGTCATCTTAGGCATTTTTTTGCAAGGTGAACACAAGTTATTTTATTCAGAGGTGTGAAAAAATAATAAAAAAAAAGAACTGGTCCTTGCTGCATTAGTCAGGTTTCCATCACTACGAAGTAAAGCATCAATTGGGATGAAAACTCTAGAAATCACTTTTTTTTTTTTAATTCTTGCCAACTACATAATTATGCCTCAAATGATTTTGTGCCAGGTGGTTTGGCTAACAGATGGAATGGTATATTTGTTCACTCTTCGTAAACCAAGCTCCTTTCAAAAGCTTGTGAGCCAAAAGTATCTAAATTATTGACTGGCAGTTATATATGCCTAATAAGTAATTAAACTAGCTACAAATTACAGTGACTCCTCTGAGCATTTTTTAAAAAATCATATAGAAAAGATGTGATTTCCAGTAACATTTTTAAATCATGGCAGATAAAAATACTGGTGTGAAATGATGCGCTACAGACAAAGGAGCTTTGGTAGGAAGCACCTCAGAAATGTCTAAAGGAGGGCACTTGGCATAACAGGGACCCATGGGCTCAGAGAGGGACCTGGGACAACCTCAGGAGGCTCAGTGGGGCCAAGTGCAGGCTCCTGGCCCAGGATGAGCCAACCCAGGCACAAACACCAGGCTGAGTGCAGAATGGATGGGAGCATGAAGGACATGCTGGGGGATGAGAGCTGCACGTGCCCCAGCCCAGAACCCCCTGTGGGCAGCAGGGGAGGGGGATTCTGCCCCATCCCTGCTCAGGTGAGACCCCACCTGCAGAACCCCCCCAGCCCTGGGATCCCCAGCATGAGAAGGATGTGGAGCTGCTGGAGCCAGCCCAGAGGAGGCCAGGGAGATGCTCCAGGGCTGGAGCCAGGCTGGGAGAGCTGGGGGTGCTCACCTGGAGAGGAGAAGGCTCCATGGAGACCTCAGAGCCCCCTGAAGGGCCTAAAGGGGCTTAAGGAGAGCTGGGGAGGGACTGGGGACAAGGGATGGAGGGACAGGACACAGGGAATGGCTGCCACTGCCAGAGGGCAGGGCTGGATGGGACATTGGGAAGGAATTGTTCCCTGTGAGGGTGGGGAGGCCCTGGCACCTGTGGCTGTCCCTGGATCCCTGGAAGTGTCCAAAGCCAGGCTGGATGGGGCTTGGAGCACCCTGGGATAGTGGAAGGTGTCCCTGCCCACAGACAGGGCTGGAACGAGATGGGCTTTAAGGTCCCTTCCTGCCCAAACCATTCTGTGATTCCATGGTAAGATTAAAAGTTGTTCCAAAGGCTTACTTAACCAACTAGAGCTTGTGAGCAGATCTAACAACTGCAGTCAGGGTCTCAAGACTCTCCCAAACAACATATCCTCAATATAACCCCCCCTCTGGAGGAAGAAATTTAAACTGAGATCAAACCATGAGGTTTGATCAAAGCACTGCTTTATCCAGCCTGCATTGGGAGTTATCTGGGGCTCATTCATCTCTTGCCTGCACATCCCTGAAGGAAATCCAGAAACCTTTGTCATGCGTGGAATGGCCAGGAGTCCATTTCATCAGGAGGTGACACACTGACTGGGAATGTCCTGGACACACAGAGAAGGCACAGAGCAAATCCAGCCTGGCTGGAAGGTGCTGCACTTGCAGCACACGTGCAGATCAGCTGGGCTGAGGAGGCACAGCAGGATTTGATGAACAGCACATGTCAACAGGTATTTTCAAGCTGGAAACAGCCTGGATTGTCTCCTCTTGTGCCCATCAGCTGGGCTATAAAGGTACAAGAACTCTGTGACAGAGCTGACCCTGTCCCGTTAAACATTTCCCTGAACATCTGCAAACATCACTGATTTCTCAGCCTGTGTTATGATTCTCATCATAATCCCACCAAACTGAGGGCAAAACCAGATCCATTTCCCACCCAACCCTCCCATGGGAAAATAGCAATTAATTTTAAAAAACAAAAAAATGAGAAAAGCTTTTTGTCATAGTATATTAATATCTGTACTATTGCTATCACAGAGCTGTGCCAGAAACATTGATTTAATAGGCACTGCAAAGCAATTACCATGCAAATAATATTAGCCAGCAATTTATTATTTTTTTAGTGAAGTCCTTGTTTTGGCTAGCAGACCACAGTAACAGATTCCAATAAAACTGGGTAATTGAAAGAAATTGCAAGTGTCTAAATAGCTGTGACACCAAACATATGAAGCAGCAGTTCTCAGCCTGGCCTATTGGTCTGCTTGTGATTTCAAATATGGACAACCTGGGGAGCCAACAAAGGAACAGCCTACACAGCAAAAAGAGAGCACTGAAGCAACCAGAAGGAAAGATACTGAGGAAAACTCTCTTCACAGTGACATTAGCAAGGAGGACAATGAGGAATAATGTAGAGGGTGTTAAGCCTCTTAGAGAACAGCATTCCTGCCTCAAATCCTTCCTTTTCCCCTGATTTTCTTCATAAGAAACGTTTTTTTGGAGTAAGTCTATATTTTTTAAAGCAATATATGCTCATCTATTTATAGCACAGGATTGGAGACTTGTTTAGATTAAGTGAAATGTTAAAGTCCATGTTCAGCTTCAGAAGTTGCCCATTGATCAGAGAAATAGGATTTTACCTAAATCACTTTTGTGTTCTACCTGTGACTACCAGAAAACAAAGTAAGTTGCTTAGCTCACACCAGAGTGCTGTGACATTCACAAAATTAAGGAAACTTCACATTGCAAGACCTAAAATATTTAATTCCCATTGAAAAGAGATACTGACAGCTGTGTACTTGGAGACATAATAAGATGGCTAACAATTAAATGATGCCTCCTAGGAAATCTGAGACAGGAAAACATGTCACAGACAAGTCTGTCATCCCTGGAAAGACCTTTGAAGATCATCATATATGCATGCACTTTCTGAGCAGGGCCAGCAGAAGCCAGAAAGGTCACTGGAAAGCTGGTAGAAAATGCCAATAGCAAAATAGATGAACAATTTTTACAAAAAAAACTTTCAGAGTGTTTGAGACAGCAAAAAGCTTATCATATTTTCAGCACTCAGTTTATCACTACAGGACTGATTTAAGAAGCAAGGGGAGGGTAATGGGAAGATCCTGTGCTGTGTAAAGCAGGTTTATGTACAAACTCAACCTGTTACTGAATCCATCCTAATGTAAGTGAACAAACATAAATGTATCATCAAGCATATGCCTCCTTTGAAATAAATACCAGTCTCTTAATGTCTTTACATCTCTAATGATCTTAATTATCTTAATTAGTAGTAATCTCTTAATTATGTTAATCTTATTTTACAAGGATACCTATGCTGGCATGATAACTGAATTAATACTTCAGCATTTTACAGTAAAAATCTGCCTCATTTCCTCAACAGTTCTTCAGGCAGAATGGCAGCTGACATGACAAAATCAGGCAGGAACACATTTGGCATTTGCCACAAACCTATATCAAGATGCACAGTCTTGACTCTGTAGCTTTGCCAAGGAGTGGGAGGATCCACAGGCAAGGATCCCAGTTTTAGACACCAGAGTTTTAAATACAGTAGAGGTGGGTAATAAAGCACCAACTCTCCACACCTGAATTCAGTGCTCAGTGTCAAAGCTTGCGTGGATTTTCACAAACTGGTGGCTCACAGTGCTGGGCTGATTCTGTCACTGCTCTTTCAGATGTGACACTTTTTGGCAAAGCACAAACCCAGGGTCACTGAGGAGAAGGTGCCACTGGCATTGCTGTTCCCATCTAAGTGAACAGTGGGATGTCTCCCAATCCAAACATGGATCAAGTTTTCCCCATGGAATGGAGGTTGGCCTAGAATTGCTGTGGCAATAAAGTCTAAACCCACAAAATCTGTAGCTGAGTTGATTTCACCCCTCACCACAGAAGCCCTGGAGGAAGCCAAGCTAATTCAGCATAAACTGTAATCTTCCCATTCCATGTAGTTTTTCACAGCCAAAAAATTATTTCTAGACCTCTCCTAGCTCTAGAAGTTGGTAGCTCAGCTCAGTTAATTTCCAAGTCTGAGTTTACCACAGGAATCTAAAAGACTGACAAGGACACCAGGATCACAGAGGAACCAGAACCTCTTTGGTTATGGAGCTTTTCCTTTGCCTCACTCCACAGATGGGAGCTCAGCATGGCTGATGCTGATTAAACTGGAGCACGTCTGGAGAGATCTGGAGACAGATTTTTGGTTTTTTTCCTCAGACACATCACTCCATCAAAGGCTTGGCTAAATCTCACACCAATCTCTAATTCCCAGCTATCAATGCAGTGCTCCTCAATAACCTTGTTGTCTTCTTTCACTGTCAAGGGCTACCTTTGATTATTAGACAGCTAATAAAACACAAACACTGGTGATTAGAACATTTCCTTAGAACTCTGTGAAAAAGTTAGAGATTTGAAACATATCAATGCTATCAGAGAAGGAAAAGAAATTGTTTTACTTCTGCCATGGTAACTAAGAGACGTGATTCTCAGATCACAGTCTGGTTCATCCAGAAGGTTTCTACTTCTCTAGTGATGTTACAGCCTTCATTTTTCTGGAAGTTTCTGCTAAATTTGTGTATTCAGCTGGCTGACTTCAGATTTTTCAAAGATAAGTGAAGACTCTCCAGAATTATGCTGGCAAGGGAGTGTCAGCTCCCCCCAGATATCTGGAGGATGCTTGGGAGTGTGAAGCCAGGGCTCTGGACACCCTTCCTTGCATGGATAGAAAATGAGTGGTCCCACATTTCTGGGTCAAGAAGGAACAGTCTTTTGTGATGGTGTTCACAGGGGTTCTTGGATGAGGGAAGAGACGAGGATCTGACTCCATGTTTTAGTGGACTTGATTTATTATTTTATGATATATGTTATATTAAACTGTACTAAAAGAATAGAAGAAAGGATTTCATCACAAGGCTAGCTAAGAATAGAAAAAGAAGGAATGATAACAAAGGTTTGTGGCTCAGACTCTCTGTCCAAGCCAGCTGGCTGTGATTGGCCATTAATTAGAAACAACCACATGAGACCAATCACAGATGCACCTGTTGCATTCCACAGCAGCAGATAACCATTGTTTACATTTTGTTCCTGAGGCCTCTCAGCCTCTCAGGAGGAAAAATCCTAAAGAAAAGGATTTTTCATAAAAGATGTCTGTGACAGTCTTAGCCACACAAGGACACACCCAGCAAAGGGAGCATCCTGCTGAATATGACTTTGAACAGCTACCTCCAGAAGCCGCCATAATTTCAGCAGTAAATTCCACTAAAATAACTGAAATCACCTCCAGCAAGGTCCTTTAGCTCTGATTGTGCAATACAAGTTTCCCCAGCAAGGCTCACCAACTGTTGCACTCCAAATTCACACCCCACTTCAGAGAAATTTCCTTAAGTAGGTAAGTAATGTCTTTTTGAAAATAGAGATTTGCCTAATGTCAGAAAAAAAGAACTCCTTGTAATAAGGCACTGCCACCAGCATATCAAATGGCTGAATTAGAGCTAATTTAATACTTTCAATCTAGGCTGGTGTCACCAGCCCCTAGAACTGCATCAGATGATATTCACAGGATAAGAAACTCTATTCCAGGCAAGAGTGGCTCTGAAAAACAATACAAGATTTTCAAGTCTTTCTTAAGGGAAACTGTTCAATCATCTTATCTTCTATGTGGAGTAAGATAAGAAGCAATCAGCTCAATTTGGAATAAAAGAGATGTGTATTCCATATTAGAAAGCATTTGCTAACTGTAAATATAGTTCAGCACAGAAGATGAAGAAAGTTCTGTTTGTGCCCAGAATTTCAGCATTTTAATCCTTTATTGCAACTGAACTGAATTAAGACTCTTCCAAATAACTGTCAATATTATATTGCTTTTTAGGAACTGGAACATTTTGCATTCTGCTACAAAAAATTAAGACCTTCTTCACTTATGTCATCTCATAATATTTTCTTAATTTAAAGAAACCTACACACACAAATATTTGAGTGAAATATAGATGTGCATGCATGTGTATTCACAAGTTTCTGACAGCACACAAACTGGCACATAATTAAATCATTAAATTGAATTAAGGGAATTTTCAGGGAACACCTAACCTTGACAATAAAGCTGGTGTGTAGAAATCCCTGTGCTGGGATTCTGAGGGGTGAAATTCCTGCAGGTCTGTGGGCAGCTGTAGGGAGAAGCTCACTGCAAGGTTTGATGGAAGAGTTGGTGTCACTCAGAGGGGCAAAAAATCACATTTTTTCCTTGGAAGTGCATCCATATATTGTCACTAATTCCCTTTGGATAGACTGAACACTGCTGCTCTTCAAGGTAATGGAAATTCCTGTTGATTGGCAGCACAGACAGACCATTGCTTAGTGATTTTGAAAATAAAATGTAATTGGAGACTGAAACAAGGACATGCTGTCAGCTTTATTCTATTTCCTTGTTTTATATGTAACATAAAGGTAGAGTAGGGCAGAGCTGTAAATCCCCGAGTTTATTTTATTAAGCTCCTAGTTTATAAATTGGACTATTTTTGATCCCTGCTTTTTTTCAGTTGCTTTCATTCCAAGATTTTTTGTTATTTCAGTTTAAAGAAAGAAGATTGCCAGAAGAAAGAATGGGCATCACTAACTCAGATTGTTCGTATTCAGAGCAGGACTAAAATTTGAACAATTCCAAATGGGTTTGACAGCAAGGATAAGGAACAGCTTAATTCAGCAATGTCTTTATAATTTCATTTCTAAAATATTGCATACAAGTCTATTAAACATTGTTATTCAGAAGCTAAAATGACAGAATAGAATAATGGAAAGCATTTTAAGAATCTATTTAGCTTACTTGCCTGCAAAAAGTCAAAATCAATTGTATCATTCTTGACAAATGTGGTTATTATCAACACCCGCCACTGATAAGGATTTTGCAGCATCCTCAGGCAAAATCCTTCTGTGCTTTACTCTCATTACTCCTATTACACTGTCCTTAATTCTAATCTAAACCTTTCCTGCTGCAATGTTATTCCAGAACTATTTCTCCCATCCAGCAGCAAAATGAAACCTGTTTATTCTATTCCACTCTGCAGCAGCATTTCTTGTCGTTCAGGACCTGGAGGAAAAATGGGTGCAATTTTCACTTCTCCAGACAAAACACCAGTTCACTCAATCTCCTCTCATAGATCTGATTTTTTTCTAGGTCTTTGATCATTATTTTTATGTTCCTTTTCAATCAGACTTTATCTTTCTTGAAGTCTGTACCCCAAATTGACACAGCATTCAGCAGTGCTCTTCCCAGTGTGCTGCTGGGGTGATGTATCCTGCTTAGAATATCTTAGAAAATCTTAGAAAATCTGGCTGGCCCAGGAACGGGTTATGGTGCACTGTATCTCACTGACATCTTTCCCAAAGAATCACTGCACACTGGATTTGTCGTCCTTTTTATAAAATGCTTATTTTGGTAGGTAAAAAATGAGGGAAGAAGATCAAGGTAAGATGTTTAGGATGATAAGAGGATGATATGAGCAGCTCTGCTATGAGGACAGGGGGTGCTCACCTGGAGAATATTCCAGGGAGAGCTCAGAGCCTCTTCCAGGGCCTGAAGGGGCTCCAGGAGAGCTGAGAGGGACTGGGGACAAGGGATGGAGGGACAGGACACAGGGAATGGCTGCCACTGCCACAGGGTGGTTTATTTGGTACATTGGGGAGAAATTCTTCCCTGTCAGAGTGGGGAGGCCGTGGCACAGTTTTCCAGTTTTCCTAGAGAAGCTGTGGCTGCCCCTGAATCCGTGCAAGTGCTCAAGGCCAGGTTGGACAGAGCTTGGAGCAACCTGGGACAGAGGAAGGTGTCCCTGCCCATGGCAGGGGGTGGAATGAGACGAGCTTTGTGATCCTTTGAACTCAAACCAAATAATTCTGTGATTTTATGGTTTTACTTTCTTATGAGTAAATATTGAAGCTCTGCATATCCACACTTACTAGTAATTTAAAAAATATTTTTTCTCACTGTAGTCTATGTTTTGTTTAATATCTCAGCTGCATTCATACAATTCAGTTCTGGCAATACTGTGTATACATGAAACCACATTCTTTTAAGGCACCACTTTTCTTTGGGTGAAGCAGCTCATTCATAAATGATCACACATAAATACATTTACACTAGCAGAGCTGTTCATTTACATGGCTATTTCAGCCAGGCACTTAACCAGAAATATCCTTATCCAGAAATCCAGGTTTTTAAAGTGACCTAAACTAGGAATAAGCCATTAAATATAAAATAATAAGTCCTTCTTCTCACAACCTACAGTCTGGAAAATCACCATATTGGAAAACACTTTTAGGAATCATTTGAAGGAAATTTTGTTGCAGAAAATAATTTACCCCTCAGAACAATTACGTACTGGGCAAGACACTACGAAGCAATTCTATTTTATGAGTATATTGAGGGAGTTTTTTTGTCATTTGAAGTGGTTTCATTTTCTTCTCCCTCCCAGGGAATGGCAGCTCTCCTGCCAGTGCTGCAGTGCTTCCTCTGGATGTGGCCCAAGTAAGCTGACATTTGAGAGACATCACAGAGGTGACAGGAACTATATTAACTTTTATGAAAAGCCAAAGCTGACTTCAGAATACCTCAAACAAAATCAAATCATTCAGTTTTGTGTAAAACAGGGTTAAATTACATCCCAAATATTATTTTAAGCTCTGATCTTGGTTGTAGGTTTTCATTAAACATTTTTAATAAAAAAAATACAACAAAGAACATCTCAGGAAGAATGCTTTAATGAGAATATGAATATTCAGATGGGAGATGTGAAAGTTAAAGCTCTGTAATGACCTGATTCGAAGGTCAGTGAAGCAAACAGAGACTTTACATATCACAAAATCACAGAATGGTTTGGGCTGGAAGGGACCACAAAGCCCCTCTCATTCCAACCCCTGCCATGGACAGGACACCTTCCACTGTCCCAGGGTGCTCCAAGCCCTGTCCAGCCTGGCCTTGGGCATTCCAGGGATCCAGGGGCAGCCACAGCTGCTCTGGGCACCCTGTGCCAGGGCCTGCCCACCCTCACATGGCAGAATTTCTCTCCAATATCCCATCCATCCCTGCCCTCTGGCAGTGGGAGCCATTCCCTGTGTCCTGTCCCTCCATCCCTTGTCCCCA
>JAWWMS010000208.1:68105164-68120135 GCA_035048045.1 Chlorospingus semifuscus
GCCATTCCCTGTGTCCTGTCCCTCCATCCCTTGTCCCCAGCCCCTCTCCAGCTCTCCTGGAGCCCCTTCAGGCCCTGAGCTCCCCAGGATCCTTCTCTCCAGGTGAGCATCCCCTGCTCTCCCAGCCTGGCTCCAGAGGAGATTTGCTCTAAATCTGCTATTAACCAGCCAAGGATCAACCCCTAATCGTCAGTGCACACAAAGGTGTCTCACACAAACTTCTGATTTTTATCACAAATTCCCTGTGGTTTTCCTTCCCTTCTGCATTGAAGAGCTGTGTGCACACCGATGTCCCTTGTCCCCAAGGCTCACAGCTTTGGGCTGTTCTTTCCCATGCACCTTCCCATGCAAACAGCTTCTTCCTCCACTCCTTTCTTGCCTGAATTGTTTTGTTCCATCCTATCCTGTCTGTTTGCAGCCCTGGCACCAACATCTCTTCCTTCTCTCTCTCTCAGCTCCAGCTTTATCCCCTTCCACATTATCACAAGCAAAAACATCTTCATGGCACCAGTCCACAAAGGGTCTCTCAACATCTATGGCCTGTGGCTACAGACCTGAATTTATGATTAATTTCTCCATATCTAGCCACATCCTCATTTTTTTTTATTTTTATCTATAACAAGTTTTTTTCTTCTCTTTTTGCTAATTTCATGCACAGATTTCCTGCAAGTGCATTGCATCCTCAAGGCTCACTTTTACTCACAGCACGTATTAAGCTAGAATCCCTTTCAAATATAGTGAATTTCTAAGTTTAGCTGTAATATCAGGGTTTCAGACATTTGCTCCAGTTTGTGCTTGGGCTGTAATCTCTCTGGGACATGCTTTGTGTCTTCATTTGCATTCTGAATGTAACATTTCATAAATTATATTTTTTAAATGTGAGTTTTGTTGTTGTTGTTATTGTCACTTGTGACTTTAACACTAAAGCTGTATCACAGCTAGCATTTGTAAAAGTTTGGTCTTCAGGAGGTTTCTGTTCAGTCCTAATTCAGGAAAAAATTGCCTGGATTGAATGAAATCTCTGACTAAACCCAGACTGACGTAATACTTTGATCTGTGAACACTGGAACTTTTCCATGACGTAAATGGATCCAGAGAAATAATCTAGAGACATATTATTAACAAGAACATTTTATATGTATATATATGTATATGATTTAATGCTAAAGATTATCTGATTGGAGATACTTTTTTTGTACATGTGTGTGAGTAAACAGAGCCTGATACGTGCTGAACTTTACTGCTTTGGCATTACATTTATTCCCAAAAATTATTCTTATGTGGAATCAGACAGAAATGTTGATTAGAACACATTACCAATTTTATTTGGTACATTCAGGATTAAATACATCTTTTTTTATGAACATTCTTTTTTAACTGTCTCATTTGCAGACTTCAGAGCAAGGACTGCCAAGAGTTTGAATCCAATCAATTTCTTTGTGAGTCTACATGAGTAACTTGGATAAACCATTTTTGTATTTCACATGGACACTCCAGGACTGTTAAAAGCAGCAGTTCATCTCTTCATTCCAATGCAATCCCCAGCTGAATTAATGAATTCACTGCCTGGCCTTGAATCTTTAGTGTTTGATTTAGCACAGGCAGGGTAAGTCCCATATATAATCTCCCCCTGGCACCTCTCTCTCCCCCCTCCATATTTAAGTGTATTTATAAGATTATAAATACCATATAAATCTATATATAGATGGATATGTATATTCATGCTGACTGATATTTCTGTTCCAGCCATGCTATCACTATCAGTGAGATAAGACTAATCCTAACAATTTCTTGAATTTCTTGTATTACATTCACAATAATTTAATATCATCAAGTAGTTAATACTTATCAGCATCTTCTGGAGCTCTTAGAACTAATTTTAACAGCAGAGAGTGTGCCCACCTTACTAAAAATACAGATGCAGTGAAGAGAGAGAGCCTTTAGGAGAAAATAAGTTCCTATTATAAGGACAGAGACAAAATACTTCCTTTAGTCCCTCATGAGTTATCTATTTTAATGTAACTGCTGCTGTTGTTTTGCCTTTAGCAAACACAGAGCCGTGGTGAAGGCCCAGCAGCGATCCCCAGTCAGGAGTGGCAAAGATCCCAAGGAGATTTCAGCCCTATCATACAATAATGCTGCTGCTGAAAGCTCCTTCATCGGGATCTTTAGATGGCTCTGCTAAAACATTTTTCTTTCTGACTTGCCAGCAGCCAAACTAACAAGACTTCAGTGACAAATGATGTGTTTAACCCTCCAGAAAGGAATCCCAACTTGGTTTTTGGGAGTGTTTCCATTTTTATGTCTGAACGACTGGACAAAGACACATCACCTTTCAAGGAAAGTGAATACAATCCCAAAGTTTGGAGGAGCATCTCAAAAATATCATTTCCCCACAGTGTTTTTCTCTTTTTGCTTGATGGCTTTTGGGAAAGGAAGAAGTTATATACAGAATACAATAAAAATTTGTTCTGCAGAAAGATTGTCTTAAATTCTTGAGAGGCTACTTCCCTAATTAAGCAGAACAAACTAATTATGTATGTTTTTACCTTTCAGAGGTGGAGTCTGGAAAAAACACACATCTCCTCAGATTTTAAGTGCCATTAATGAGTTAATACAATGACAGAGAGAGAACAGGTGTAGCTGGGACTTTTGGAGGCTATTCAATATTTCACTTTCTCTGTGTCATTGTGTCACGACCCTGTGCCATCTGAATGACTTTTTTTTTTTTCAATATCAGACTTTTCAACAAAGTGAGTTTTGTTCTATTGCTAAGTTTATCTTAAAAAATGGTGAAGTTTTATTTGGTAAGAGATGCCCTCCTGTAAGGAAGTCTTGACTAAAGCAGTTAATTTCCACAGATGCATAAAAAAAAAATCAAACCAAATCTGCAAAGTCATTTTGTACTTGTACAGCTCTCAGAGAAGGCAACAATATCTCATTGATTTAAACATCAGATCTACTTCTTCCAGTACAAGGACATTATTTTTATCTAAAAGCAAACTGGTCAAGGGACTTTTATTGGCTATGTTCACTGAGCTGGAGTAAGTCCATGTTTGTCTTGATCCTCTTGGTCAAGACATTGTGGATTTTCAGCTTTAATCCTCCTTGTACTCATTTCAATCTCTCACAAACCACTGGAACTAAGAGTTACATAATCAGCTTCAACAATTTCTCTCTTTTTTTCCCATATCCATGCTTTTCAAACACCTACATACATATCACATCCTCCTGAGTTGCTCCAACTCCAATGTCTGAACTAATTCTTCATGACAAGATGTCAATGTCGAGCATTATTGAGCCTTAAACAGAGGCAGTGATTGCCAAATGAAATATTCCAGCATCTTCCCAAGCAAACTGTTGAGAGCTGATTGAAAGGAGGGGCTGATTCAGCTGCACTTACCTACTTTTCCAAAAATAGCTTTTTAACCTCTTTTTTCTATAACATTGCTTTCTGTTTCTTTGCTCTGAAGGGTGAAACAGTTCATTGCTCTGAGGGCTCATATGAGAATTATGTTCAATTTTCATCACTGGAGCAGAAAAAGCTGTGAAGCCAAGGCACAGCAAAGACACTCTTGACAAATAATGTGTGGTCTGCTCTCCTTTCCTTTCACAATGTGATGGGAATGAGACAATGGTGCAGCTCAAAGGAAATTTTCACGGGCTCTTGAAAAAATAAATACAAAATTGTCTTTAAATTTTGAATCAAACATACTTCAACAACCACTGTTAAGGTGGGTGACTCATAAAGAGATAGTATTACACAGGCAGGGAAACAAAACTGGGGAAAAAAAAGTGGAATTATTTTTTTAAATTACTGTAATATATTGCTAAACCATCTTTATATACATGCATCTTAAGAAAATAATGACAAAAATTCAAGCCAGGCCACAGAAGTGGAAATCTGGCATAATTAATATTCTTTTTGAAAACTGTGAAATTCCTGTTTTCAGTTTGTAATTCAGCTGAGCTGATGACAGATTCCTCCTCATCATCACTGATTTATGAGCTCATCTTGTCAACTTTTCCCCCCTTCCCACACTAGGTACACAAGCTGAGGCAGTTTTTAATCCTCAGAACAAAGGACAGCATTTCAAGAAAAAACTATTAAATTGTGCATATCCATAACTGCCTTTTGAAATTAAGCAGATTTTGTCTGCATGCCACAGCTCAAGTACTGTAAGGAAAGGACATAAACAGAAATCAAAGCTAGAAGAACAGCAGATGATCAGAGCCTGAATGTCTCAAACATCTTCTCTTTTTTCCAGGGTTTTGGATTTTAATTTGGTTTTTAGCTTTTAAAAAATGTATTTAATTTATTGGTTGTTGGTTTTCTTTTTGATGGAACCTGATAATTTGCTCATATTCTACTTTAATAGAAGGACTTTCTTGAGAAGTGAGTTGTTGGATCATTAATTAGCACACTGCTAATAAGAATATGATTAATAAAATGAGCAATAATTGATCTAACATTGATATCATCCAAAGAGGAGAAATGCCCAATGAGTATCTATTTAGGTATCTATAAAACATTAGCTGATAATGGAATATTTCACATTCCAGAGTTAAGAAGAAAGATATTAAAGAGTAACTCCAGTAGAAGCTGGAGATTTTAATCAGAATCTTTAATTGGTTTGTGTTAGAGAATATTAACAGATCTAGTTGGTCAGTGCTCTGGGGTGGAGGGAGAAAGTACACGAAGAAAAATGGCCATAAAAATGCATTTCAGAATTCAAACCAAACAAAAGGAGAAAAGGAGATATATAGTTATTTTGAGGCTGGAATTTTTACAACTTTTCATTTTAGGCAGAGAAACCTCACTGAGTATATAAACATTTCAAAAATTCCAGCATTTAGCTTCTCAAGGTAAAACTTATCACCCAGTTCTTCTTTTCTGTCCTTCCCCTTTTACAACTGCAATCATCTTTTTGACCTCACCCCTCCAATTCCAAGGATAAGGCTTGGAAGACAAGAGTGTAGCCATGCAATTATGGCACTTTTATTATCAGGGAGTCTGTCCTTGTATGGAGCTGCAGAACAGGCAGGTAGGAGAGCCTGGCTGATTCCCCTGATTAGCTGAATAATCAGGCAGTTGTTTCTCCAAATGACCTTGCCTGTTATGACACAGTTTATTATTATCAGCTTCCTTACACTGCCTGCTCTCTAAATACTCCTCTCTCTATTGTAATCTCTTCCTTGGCTCAGGAGAATATATTTTCTCCTTTACTTTTCTTCCACTGAAATTGTCAACATCTCTCATTGTGCTTCTTCTTTGACCTCTTGGATCAAGGTAATTGAATGCTTATCTCTTGTTTTTAAATGCTACCATTTAATGTTTCATTTCGAGAATATTTCACACCACATATGATACACACAAGTTTCTGTAACCCTGCCAGGGAAGGAAATTTCTACAGAAACACCAGGGTCAGTTCATGTTTCCAGTTCACTCATCAAACATCACATTAATTCAGGAATTTGTTAATTGTATTCAGGGGTCAAGCTCTACAGAAACCTTGTAGGAAGGATATTGTGTAAGAGTTTCTTGGGTACATGCTCCAGGAACAGTGGTGTGGGAAATTCAATGACTTTAAACAACCACATTTGCAAGAAAAAGGGTATTTAATTTGAATAAATACCAAGTCCATCACTTGTATGTGCTTCTTTTTGCTCTTGGTCCTACAGAGACAATTCAGTTTACCTGTCTCAAGTGCTAGAAAAAGAATAAATCAGTGCAAGTAGTTTTGTTGATGTAATTTATGGAGCTAGTTTAGAAAAAACACAGAATGTCAGCAAAGGGAACTATTTTTATCACAGTCTATTGTTTAACAACCCTTCACGGTCAACAAATTTAGTGCACCTATAAAATGTAAGGCAGCTGCAGGGGATGAACCAGCAGTTTAAAAATACTAAAGAGCCAAAAATTATCCAAGCCCCATCTCCCTGATCCACTGATATTGCAGAGAAGTGAAGGGTACATACAGTTTTTACAAAAAGTCATCAGAGTTTTAAAATTGGACAATTTTAGGATGCAATTAAAGCAATTATTAAAATTAGGACACTGAGTGAGTGTCCAGAGCTGCAAGCCGAGTTGCTGTGCTCAGAAATAAGCAGAGAAGTCCTCACAAGCCCGAGGTGAAGTCCACAGAAGAATATTGTGACATGTAACAGAACCAAATTCATATTTAATGAAACTTTTAACGGAAAATTTATAATGGTCAAAGCTTCCAAAAGATAAAATTTAATTTAAATAATGTTTTGGGGGGGTTGATCTTGTTTGTGTTTGATTTGCATCCTGATGGCATGGGAAACCATTAATCATTGGGCTCACACTCCAGTTTCCTGGGGGGAAAAAAGGAATTGCTTGAAGAAGCCTTGAATTTTTTCCCTGTTTCCTTAGGTTTCATCTAGCCACCGAGTATCTGGCTCTGTATTGACTATTTTTGTCTTTCTGCTCCCATTCCTGCTGCTGTCAAGCCCACATCCCTTCTCTCCCCCACTGAAATCTCCACCACCAGCTCTGCCCTTCAACCTCCCTACCTGCTCCTCTTCCCAGCACTCTTGCAGGATTTCATCTCCTCCCCTGGAGTCCAAGATCCAGCTCAAAGATCTGGGCATTGACAAATATTTCTATGAAAAGCTTGCTAAAAAGCTCAAGGAAAAGAAAAATCCCAACAAGGAGCTGGAAGCCTGTTCCAAGGAGCAATGAAGGAGAACCTTTCCCCACCTGGCTGAAAACCTCCAAGGCAGCACAGGGCAGACTCTATTAATGCTTGGCTGAGTAATATTTAGCTTAGAAATCTGCTGTGTGTAGCAGCCAATAAATATTTGATCTGTGCTCTTACACTGTGGGTATAGGACTTGCAAAGACTCCCTGTACTCAGCAAAAGGTGCCCAAAAAAAGGGATGCACGGGGCTAAATTTTCTTGATTTTACCAGTGATAGAGCTGGTGACCCCTGATCTTACATCACTGCAAGAACAACCCAATCCCAGCCAAAAATCTCACCATTCCAAAGGAAAAATCACAGTCATTGTCAGCATTTTGCAGCAGCTTCCTAAGTACTGAGTGTATTTATGCAGGCTAACAATTCAATTTTATGTTATGAATGCTGGTTTATCTTCTATTTTCTGCTGGAACCTTCAAGAGAGAAGCATTTCTGCTTCAGCCACAGCACTGAATGTGGAGGACAATCAGAGTCTGTGAGGTGGCTGATTTTTCATTCAAATGGAAACAGCATGGCACAAATAGTTGGCCACTACCCCAAAAAAATCCATCCTGCCAGGCTGTTTTACAATCCTCCACTTTAGGAGATGGATCACCTGGTTTCTTTCCCTGCTTTTTTTTGGAGAAATTTTCAACTAACACTCTGTTATTGCCAGGATTCAGGAGCAATTTTTAATAGTCTGTTTTTCACTTGGAGCTTTTGGTATTTTCCTAAGGAGCTGAAATTTCTTAGAAGGTGCTCAAAAACACATCTTTGAGTAGGTGGCCTATGAATTCTCCTCCTGTGGATAGTTTTGAAGTCAGCCAAGAAAAAGTGGTTTTGGTTGTGGGTTGTTCCTCCTCTGAGGATAGATTAAATTCAGGACAAAACATGATCAGTGGGAAAAGTAAAAAAGGAACCCCTCACTTGCTAAATGACCTGCCATACCCTGACGGCCATGGTCTAATGCTATTTATTCATAGAGTCCACTTTTTTTCCATTGGAAAAGCTTATCAAAGTGACAAAAGCCATTTAAACCTGACAGAAAACACAGCAGACATGAAGCATTTCCGTACAATCACATCCAGGTAACTCTTCTCCTCACATCTTCCCTTTGGCTGAATGTGGATTTCTACATACTGGACCTTATTATCTCTGCATTTCAGAGACCTTTGATGTCTCTGTTCACATTTTGCAAAGAAACTTTTGTTTTCAGTTCTGAGGGTCACTCTAAGATCAAAAAGCCCTTGTTGATAATCAAAAGCCTAAAGTTTTCTGTGTCTCTGGGTCTTTGACTTCAAAATGCCTACCAAAAAATCAGTGCAAAAGGAACAGCATGGAATGTCATAGAATCAAAGAATTTCTGAGGTAATTTATCCAGATAATCTCTAACAATATGGAGAGAGTGTTAATCAGGAATATTATCTATTAACAAGTGCCAAATTTACACATGCATCAGCATTGTGTAAATTCACTTTATAACTTGAGTTATGAAGTCATCCAGCTCTTTCAAAAACATTTCACTTTGTCTTTTGTTCCACAAGAAAAGCAAGTTCTTTCTCCTAAGGATAGATTTTCCATATATATATAGCAGAATATTTCAGTTCATAGCATGCATCAACAAGTGGATATATCAAAGGAAAAGAGAAAGATCTTTGCTGAGGGATTGGAATAGATGATGTTCAGGATAAAAATTCAGGAAAGGGTCTGTGTGAGCTGGTAGCTGATGTTAGATTGGAATGGGTTTCTCTAAATCAAGGAGCCCTTTCGAGCCCCTGCTTTCTGATCCTGGGGTCTGATGGTGGGTGAAAGGAGAATATTTTACACAAGCTAATAATAATATCCTTACCAATACTGCAAATGCTTTATGTGAGACTCCAGAAAGGTCTGCATCCCTGCTTCCCTGTGCTCATAGCTCCTGCAAACCTTCACACTCCTCGGGTTTGTTTCTGTCAAAAAGATACTTCCACTTCTTTGGGTGAAAGAAAGAGCTCCAATACAAGCAGGGGAAATAATTACAAAATAAAATGAGAACAAAGCTGCAAAATGAGTGTAACACAGATCTGCATTTATGGCTGAAATCAGCCTGGCGTGAACACAGCAGGGACACAGCACCAAAGTCCTCTGAATGTACCAACCACAGCTTTGGAAATAAACTGAAACCATACCTGGCAGGAAAAAGAGGTGGATCCTTCACCCTTTTTGCAGTGCTATGGAATATTCTGCAGTTCCAAACTGTTCCTGAGCTAATTTCACAGTTAGTGCCACAAAGGGAACACCCCTCAGAAACGCGAATAAATGAATTACTTGAATTCATTCATTAAAAGGGAGAAATAGTTCTGCCATAAACCCATTACTCACTAGCCTGCTTACATAATTTCTCCAGACCTGTTCAGGCTGCTCTGTCTCTCAAGCTTACAGGTGACAACAGAGCTCCTGCAGGAAGATAAACTGATCCACAGACACACATTTTTTCCACACTAATCTTCTCCTTCAAAGAGCACATAAACAACAGCACTGGGAACTCCTACATAAATCACACAACTCAATAACTTTTCCACCTGCATATTTTTCTAATCCTGTCTTAAAAGATGCTGTGATTCTCGAGAACAGAAAAAGGAAGCTCTTTGTCTCTGCAGATAAATAGCAAACAGAAAATAAAATACTCCATAGAAAGTCAATGTTTGGGATTTTTTTCTTTTTAAATAAGAAAATCTTGATTCATCAGTATCGGGCAATTTTGTCAAGATTTTATTTCCCTTTCCTGAACTCACTTGCTGAAATGAAGAAGACAGACAAAAAATAATTCCAACAGACAAAAGGCAGAATAAATTATTTCCCTTGTTACAAACCAGTGAATGTCTAACTGTGTAGGCAAAGCGAAAGTTGCAGTGAGAGACACTAATGCCACACTTTTATTGTTTTCATTGCCAGGTTCAAATTCCTGCATCAATTCCTGTTCTCCTGCTATTCTGTGGTAAAAGGCTGGTGTGGGTCTGTGCTTCAAAATACCTTCTGCATTCCACAAAAAACCTTCATGGCAAAAGAAATTGCTTTTGTCACCCTCATTTTCAGTAATTTTTTCTGGTATATAAACACAAAAACACACATGTGTAAATAAACACAAATTTGCCTACAAGGGCAACAGGCAAATAAAAGGCATAACTGAAAGCCACAGAGCAACGTGTGGAATTATGACTTGATTGAAACAGATTATTTCCATTATTAGAGACAGCACTCTATTAATATTAATTTAAGGCTAAATAACTGCAATGCTTAATTATTTGATTAATCAGGCAGCAGGTTCTTCTTGGATCCTCTCAATAAACTCTTACAGATCATTGAGGCTGAGGTCTCCTGTGGCTGAGAAGCTGGGACAGCAAATCATGCAGAGATGTGGGTTTTTCTCCTCCTGTATTTTCTCCTCAAGGCTGACAATACACATTTTGAGAAGATGGGAAGGAGAAATTCTGAGCAAAACAGGCCATAAAATTGTACAATTGTATGCAGTTATGAACAAAAACTTCCTTTTCCCCTTTTTTTTTAGTAAGTTATATACATTTTGAAGTCTAGACATTTTGACATTAGACACAAATATTAAAGCCTTCACATGATATACCTGAGCTGAGATTACGTGTAACCCAACCAGAATCTGACTCAATTGATTTTTAAGACCCTTAACAGCCTTTCAAACTCCCCGCCTGATCCATTTAACTCTGCCTGCTGCCAGGTACCAAAGGGATTATGGCTTTGCACCTGCTAGAAGTAATTGATTTAGGATGAGAGAAGTCTAATTCTAAGCACAGAAGTGATAACCAGATGGGGATGCATTCCTCAAAGAAATCCAAGCCCTCTGTGTGAATAAACAATGATTTAGGGAAAATTAAACCTGGGATTTTCATTCTAAAGGCTGCTGAGAAAGATGCTCAGCCACGGCAGTGAAACATCAGTGATATCAATGCCATTCTCAAAAGAATTGTGAAAATCTGAGGATTGTAGGGGAAGTCCTCTCTCCATCCTCAGGCTTCCCAAATTGTTTACCTGAGCCCTGATCAAGCAGACAACAGCAGCTATTTTTAGGCTAAGATAAGCAATTAGAATAGAAAATTCAATATTAAGTTCATGGTGTGACAGCCCCACTCCCAGGAGTTTGCTGGTGCCACCACAGAAACCATCACTGGAGGGGCTGATGAAGATCACCAGATGTACAAGCTTTGTTTCACTGCCAAACAAATAAAAACAACAGCTGAAAACAAATGAACCTATTAGCATTGGCTGAATGGGGAAGGAATTAAAAAATAAATTAATCCCTCCAAATCAGAAGAATTGGGATGAAAATTCATTAGCAAAATTTCTGCAAAGGCTCAGGGTTTATAAAAGAAGCTTCAGACCCTTTTCACTTCAGAAGCCTCTTAACAGAGTGATATTCTATAGTGTCTTTTTACTTGTTTTTATATATCCAAAGTGAATGCGATTATGTCTTAGAGGAAATTATTTACATAATAAATCATCAGACATCACCAATCTAAGAAACTGCTTTGACTACCTATGTCAAATGAACCGAGTTTTAAAGGTTAAATTGAGTTTTCTATTGTGGTTACAGACTGGTATAAACTCTGGGGGAAAAAAAAAAAAAGCAGCCTATATAATTTCTATCATCATTAAAATGTCATGACATTCAGTCCTTAAGCTACAAAGAGCATTCTGAAAATTGAAAGGAAAAGAGATTTTGAAATAAATGACATGACCTTCAGTTCTTTACCACTGAACAGAAATTAAGGTGAAATTACATGCTCCTAACACCCAGATTGCATTTACATTTCACCAAAAAAAGAAAAAAAAACTACTGAAAGCATTTACAAGAATTCCAGAAGAATTCGATCCCCTAAATTCTTGGATATCTAAAAGTTTGGATGATAATATAGCACACTTATCAGAAGCCTTTATGTAATGCCAACATTCTTTTACAAAGCTCTGTAAAATCTGAAACACCACTGCAGAAAATCACCCCATTTTTTCACACATCTGTGACCTTCAATAACTCAACCACTAAAAAATCAGAAATAAACATTTCCCACCTATTATCAGTAAGAAAGGTGAGCACAGGTGTGGGAATTTACAGCCTTGATGGTGGCTGAGGGCAGATTGCAAACTCCCATCCCACTGAGACCATTTCCCACTGAGCTATTGGTGCATCAAGGCTTGAAATCAAACACTGGTCCCATGGCCCACACACCATTTTTCTTTCCAGCATATTATTTGATCAGACTGCAGGAATGTGACCTGGAAAATTGGGAAACCCTGAATCATAAATTTTCCCACACCTCTGCTAACAGGATGGGCGAGCTGGGAAGTTTCACTTTTAATCCAGTTTAAGGCACATTGGCACCTCTGAGCCTTGTGCTGGTGCTCAGCCTGAGCTGGGTGACTTCACAATTGTGTTTTCTCAATATGAAATAGTAACAAAAAGTAATAAAAATGTTAATGAGGTAAATTAAGTGCAAGAAGTTAAATGATGCTGATCATAACTCTGTGTCAGCTATCTTGTGCACAACATCCACACTGAGTTAAGGGAAGAAGGAGGAGTCAGCTGTTCTTTGTATTGAATGTGACAGTTTTTGAAACCTAAAAAATCTCCTCAGATAATGAATTCACAACATAAATTCAAAAAGAAAACATTTTTAAGGGGTGTGGAATATCTTTTGTTCAGATGGGAAGAGAAAAAGCTTGCAATATACCCAAATACATGTCAAAAAGAAAACAGAATGGATATATTCTGGTGATAGCAACCTGGTTTCTTTCTTGCTCTGTGTTTCTCATGTATTTTCCCAGGAGCCGGAGTGGGCTTGAATTTCCAGGTATCTGAATTGTGGAAAACAGCCAGACTCCCCAGACAGAAATAATTCCCCTTTTGGTAAAGTCACAGAGAAGCAAAATGAGAGGCAGAAGCTCCACATCCCACTGCTGACTCCCCTGTGCCTTTGTCCAAGCTCACACCAGCCAAAGGAATACACAAGTACCAAAAAGCTTCAAATCCTCACTGCAAAGCTTAAGGTAAGCTCTCTTGAATTTCTAAAAATGCAGAGCAGCTCAGTGCTCCCAAGTGACAAGGTGTCTCAAACTGGAAATTCAAAAAAGAGATAAGAGAGGGAAAAAGGAAGAAGAAGGACAAACAAAAGGAAAAATAAAGAGAAATCATTTATTTCCACCGATAATGCCAGCCATGAACTCTGGATTGCTTCAATATACTGTAGGCATTTTTGTCATTTCACATCAAGCCTTTACCAGCTTCACCTTGACAGACACAAAATGTACATTTTATAGCAATAAACTGCAAATTCCTGCTTTCCAACTTCATTCTAAAATACGTATTATTGATAATTTAAGCACTATACATCTTGCACTGGGTATTTTCTTGATTGTACACCTAGACTGGTTCATTACTGACATAAATACTGGCACAGAGATACAATGGGGATACAATGCAGTGTATGCTGAGATGATGTATCGACTCTAAATTTCAATTATATGTATCTCAGTGTGCATATGTGTATATATATAAATAAAATGAAAACTTAATAAAATATATTATTAAAATAATATAAAATAATAAAAAGGATATATAAAATAACTAAAATATATAAAAGAATCTATATGAATAAAAATATAAAAAATAATATATATATTCATATATATACAATAAAAACTTTTCCTTGCCTCTTTTTCACATTGCAGTCACTTGCAACTCATGCTCCTTTCCCTCAGCTCTATGTATCTCACTGCACCCTGTTTTATCCACTTGCACTGTTAATATTCCTCCCACACCTGCATTTCCTGACCTGTGGGGGCAGAGGTATCAGCACAGAGTTCAGCACAAAGACGTGGTGCTGACTTCCATCACATTTGAATTTATTTGCTTTCAAGAGCAGTGGAGTGGTTCTCAAATAGAGTTAATTCTGGTTTATTTTTTTCATGGTTGGATGAGATTTGACTTCACATTGATGACTTTCTCCACCAGAAGCAGCCTAGATCATCTTGGAATTGCCTACGCCTTGTTTTCTTTGACTTCTTTGCACCAACTTTTATTACACCTGCCTGGCTCTAACACTGGCCCCTTTCACCACCATCCTGCTGTACACTTTTTTGGTTCTCCAACTAATATGTGCCCTGCTGCTGGAGGCCTGGAGTTGCTGCATTTGGTGTCCGACCCATCACAGCCTCAGCCTCCTTCTTTCCCAATACCCAGAACATTCTGAGGGCTGAAGCGTCAACCCACTGTCCATCTCTCGCCTCCTCTGCTGCACTGGGCTGCCAAAACAACCTCACAGGCTCTTAGTAGGTTCTGCCTCCTTTTTATTGCTTCTCTTTTCTACATTTCTGTTACTCTCATAGTGCTGTTTCCCTGTTGTTCTGGAATACCCATCCTTGAGGATATTCAAGTTTCCCTAGTTAAAACCTGGGAGCAATCTGATCTAAGATGACCACAGGGGTGGAACAGAGACTTTCACAGGTCCTTTCCACTCTAACTTTTCTGTGCTTGCCTCACAACTAAATGGGAAGGAGGATCTGAATCGTTCATTCTGTCTTGATGCTGGGTATTACCCATGAAATCTTTACAGCACCATCAAATCTACCAAACTTTGCTCTGTATTTTCTTGACTTCCCTTGTTTTGTATGGAACTCCTACTTTTTTTTCCCCTTTGCCACCAACACCCTTTGTTACTTCGTGGGTACTGAGATGAAGTAATCCTGTACCCGAATTCCATGAATAGCCCTCTGTCATTGCTATTTGGAGCCATTTCATTTGCTCAGATCTGCTTTTCTCAGCAAATGATTCACAATTCCCATGAACTACTCCTGCTGCTAACTACAGATTCATTAACATTTTCAAGGCTACTCCCAAATACCACAGTTCTAACACTGCAGTGCCTTCTCTTTCAATTTTTTATTCCGTGCAAGAGAAAATGCAGAGAGCTCTTGAACAATGATCACAACCCATTGAGGGCATGAATCATCAAAACACACATAACTCCTTACCTTAGTGCCTATATAACTTCTTGAGCTACTTCCTCCTCAAAATAAGGTTAGAAATTCTTAATTCCTAACTTGCAATTTCTGTTATCGCTATAAACCCAGCTTTTTTGTGCTGGTGGTGTTATCATTATATTGCAAGAGTTGTATTGTCATTACACTGCAAGGGTTCCATATTGCTGGAGTTTTGTACCTCCTTGATGTTTCTTGTAGGCAGCTCCTCCAGGCACTGACTCTT
>JAWWMS010000208.1:68129901-68140969 GCA_035048045.1 Chlorospingus semifuscus
TTCAGTCTTCTGTTGTATTTTTGATAAGGTTTAATAAACCTTCCTAAACTATGAAAAGTGAGTAGCTATTTCTCACACTCTGGTCATTATAAATGCAAATCCAACATTCAGCTGAGATTCCAAACCAGAAAATTACAAGGCAAATGCTGTTTTCAAATGCACAGTGGAGTTCATGTAACATCAGTATAAAAAGGTATCGTGGTTGCTGTCTGAGACACTAATACTAAAATGTGAAAAAAAAATTCCTATCACTCCTTTTCAAGGCTGATAAACCCCAAATAAAAGGACTGAGAGAAAATTGCTGCCAGTGCATTCAACAGCACAGGCCTGTCTGTGCAAGGAATGGGACCCAGAGAGACTTGCTGTGTTTACAAGAGTAAATAAAACCAGAAGGATTGAGGATTTTCAACAGCCAATACCTCTAGAAGAAAAGAACAGCAAAAACTGACTTTAGTTAGAGGGCAATTCTGCCCAAGAGCAATTAGGCACGACAATCAATTAATTTTAGTTAATGCAGAAAAGATAAATAACAATTAAAAAGGCTAAGGTTTATGAAATGACATCTCAGTTGGGAGTATGAACAACTATTTTTAAGGTGGACACTTCTCTGCTTATCAAACTTACATCATACAATTCCTGTTGGAAGAGTTTATAAAAAAACCAAACAATGGCATTTTGAAGCAACTGAGATAATATTATTTTTTAATTAACTTTGTAATGTAACCCTGAAAATGAACACATGTCACAAATTAAATTTGATTTTACTTTTTAGTTTATTATGCTTCAACATTTTACTTTCTCAAGACTATTCTCTACCTCAAAGAAACAACACATGATAATGTTGTAAACATTTATGTCTGATAAGGAACCAGAGAGCACTGGTTCCTTATCAGAGATAAATATTCTGATAATTCTTACTGCATTACTTACAATATGTTTCCAAGCACAGGCCCATAACTAGAGTTTTAAAAATGGTGGTTTAAAATACTGCAGAATTATTAGTTATTTTATTTTGCACAGAGTTCATGCTACACATTGGACATGGGTGGCAGGGGTTGGAATGAGATGGGCTTTCAAGTTCTTCCAACCCAAACCATTCTGTGACTCTGTGGTTCTACATTTTTCTGTGGTGCTTCATAAAACAACTAGACTGGAAAATTTCCCAGAATTTCTGACTTCAAGGTGACTTTTGGGAATCATATTTAGCAAACTAACTTGAGTTAACTGGTAAAAACAAACCAAAAAAGGGACAAAAAATAAAAGAGAAACACTCTCCCTGCAGAGATTTTGTAGTTTTTTGTAACTTCATCTGTGTAATCAGTGTTTAACTCCACAGAAGATGTTTCCTTTATTATTAACATAGATGGTGCAGCCTGGGTCACTTCCCATGTGACTCTCTATTGTATCTCTATTCCTTCAATTTCTCTTTATCTTTCCTAACAACAACTTCCTTCATTCCAATCTTCATATCAATGACCATAAAATGTTGGTGTGTTGGACAAATAATGCAGTGTCACATCATTTCCAATTCCATATGCTGACTTTGCAATTGGCTTCTCTCAACAGTCATTGAGTGGAAAGCTTTACCCAGCCCACAGATCCCTGAGCACCTGAAGGAGCCTAAATTCCCTCTGTTATGGGAAGCTTTTCCTCCCTCACCTCTCATGTGCATTTATTTACAATATTTCCTTCTAAGCAGTGATTTATAGAAGATGCAGTAGTTGGGCTCTGAACAATAACACTGTCACCTGTGATTTCAGCAGGAGCAGTCAAGTCAGTCCTAAAAACCACTTTTTTTTTCCCACAATATCCCTGCACAAACCCCTCAGGATGGGGAAACCCCCTGTAATTAACAGCTGATCTTTTCCCATCCTGCCTTTTCTCACTCAATTAATTCACTAATATCATTAACCAGAAATTTTCCAAGTTACTAAATACATTGCCATTTCCCAGTCAAACCTCCCAAAACACAAGTTCCTCCCTCTTCCAGAGACATTTGGAAAATGGAGAAGAGCCCAATCTCCCAAGAGACTGCAGGAGCACACAGGAATCTGTAACCAACTCAAGCAAACTGTTGAAAATTCAAATTATGAGATAAATCTAATGCTCCCAGATACAAAGATTTACTCTGTTGGCAGCTTGGTTTTCCATGCTCTGCCATTTAAGTACAGAAGGATTCACATAATATCAAAGATTGAGCCTGTATATTTTTGAAAAATCCAGAAAAGCATGTCTAGCACTAAATGCTACATATTGGTTGTGAAATGAAAGAGAAAGTGTGACTTGAGAGCTGGTTTTAATAAAGAAATGTTTCCACAAACTCTTATATCAGGATGATCCTCTTAAGTCCTTTCCAACTCAGGATATTCTGAGACTCCATGTCAGCCAGGTTTTATGATATTTTAACAAGCATCACCAGGAGCACAAAGGGTTCACAAATGTGTTTTTCTAACATGGAGCAGAAAGGATGGAGCTTTACCAGAAGGGAGGATTTCAGATCAACATGAGACCTTGATCTTGCATAGCCAAGACCTGATCGTGGTTGAATTTTCAGACACTTTGTACAGTGTCTACCAGTGTAATGATTAAGGTGGAAGAATTATTTACACTCCCTTCTTCCTTTTTGAACCCAAATCCTTCATGGATAATGCTGAGACTGGACCATACCTGGGGGAACAGGTTAAAAAAATGACAAAAACCCCAACACAAACCATTTTGTGATTCTAAAATTCTATGCTTTCTTATAAATACTTTCCATATCCAATGCCAAGGATGTAAATGCAGAATTTCTGCCTTGTCCTGAAGAGACCACTGTGTCAGCATTGTAACTACTGGCCTTAAAGACCTGGCAGCTTCAGTTGCATAAATAGTTCAAACAGTCATTACTTCAGGGTTTTTGTCTGTGTAATGATAAGGAGATAATGGACATTTGGTCCAGGAAATGTTCAGAGTTGCACAAAGGGATCTCAGCCCTGCATGCCTGCTCACATGAAAATATCCCTTTTATCTTTGTACATAAATACACAGCAACCTTTGCAAAGTCTCCAAATTACTTCATTTTCTTGGGAGAAAGGAACTGTAATTGGGTGGGCTGTGCAAGCTCATCCTTCCTCCTGCTAGTTAAGCCACGGGCATTCATCTTTCCACAAAGAGCCCAAATTGTTCCCGTCTGCACTTGAATGTTTTGTTGTCTCATTTTAACTGACCCATCAGACCATAAACAGCGGCACGAGGCCCTCACATCTATTAACTGGTGTCATTAGGAGTCCGTCCTCATTTATTGTTAAGGACTAATACCTCCTAGAGAAGAACTGAAAGTCTCATGAGCAGCCACTCTGAGGCAACGCTGATTAAATATAATTCCTCATTAAAAGATACCAAGCAGCTGGGCTTGGCTTTTTGAGTATACAGACATTTCCTATTAAGGTCCAAAATAATAAACAAAGTTTCCTTTGTGGTTTTCTTTATCCTCCATTATTCCCCTCTCAGAGCAGGCTTCTGGCTCACTGTGAAGAACAGCACAATTATATCCATGTGACTCTTTAAATTTCACCTACATCTCCCAAATAAAAAATATTATTTCCAATATAACTGCTGCCAGAAAACATTCATCAGCTGAAGGCTGTGAAACTTCAATTAACAGGTGACCTGTAGGCAGCATTGCCTGGCTGCTGGCCGTGAGCACACATAAAGCAGCACATTAAAACCACTGCTACATTAAACAGCTTCACAGGGCACCGAGCACCTGAAGACACTTTGTTCTCTTTCTGCCTTCACAAAGGAGATTGTCCCTTCACCAATCCTGCAGGACACAAATGGTTCTTAGGGAAAGGCTCTGACTGCAGAACACAGGAGGACGTTAATAACGGGATCTGGTCCTTTAGCGATCCGTCGCTGTCTGTGTATTTAACAAGGAATTGTACAGCCTGCATATCCAGTAATAGGGTCATTCTACTTGCCTGGCCTTATTAATAACATAATCTGATGCTGGCTGAATGGAGGTGGTTCAAAGGGTGCAGCGGGGATGTGCAGGAGGGCTGGGAGGTGATGGAGCCCGATGGCTGCAAAGCCATCTCGAGCTGTGCTATCAGAGGGGACACGGGAGCACAGAACAACTCTGAGATATCTGTGGGAGCCTGAAATGCCTCCTGTAAGATGAATTGCCTACTGCCAGGCACACTTTTAAATGTTCTGGTTTAGACTTGTTTTACACTTGTGCAGGGGAACCACACAGCAACTGGAAAGTCTTGAAATGTATTCAAGAACCTGATTAAATTACACTGTGTGACTATTCTGTTGGACCCAGCAGGGCTGGTATCTGTCAACCAGGCAGTTTATGGAGCTCTTTCACAGAAACAAATCATACCTCAGCAACTATTCACAAATTCTGATTCCACAGGTGATGGGATCTGTCTCTAAAGCCTTTCAGAAGCATATCAAGAACCTCCTTCCTGACTATGTTACTAATTTTTCTAATTTAAAACAAGCAACAAGATAATTTTTGGCAACATTTGGAAAAGCAAAGTTTTTTCTTGACTGCTAATGATGCAAATGATAAAAACAATCTTGCATCTAATTTACCCTCCACACAGAACTCTTACACAGAAATTGTATTGACTGGGCTGACAACAGAACTTACTCCCAGTTAATAAATAAAAGCCTCTGTATGATATAATCAATGAAACAAACAAGTTGCAGCACTTCTGTATCTCTCTTCATCCACAGCTCTGTTTAACAGCTTTCCAAGTAAGTCTGCCAGACTCTTCTGTGTTAAGGTCTTTTTCTTTTTTTTGCTTCAATAAGCATTTGATGGATTATGGACACAGTGAAATCCTATATATCAAGGAGATTTCTGTTTTGACTGGTCTTCTCAACTTTCTTACACCTTCACTGCCCTGCAAACTTCCCAAGAATTAATGGGTAGCTGGGTCAGCAGGTCAGCTACCTCCCTCAGCATCCAGAAACTACACCCTGGAATATCAGAGAATAAAGGAATGTGAGGGGTCAGCTTTCCCAGGGCTTGCTTCTGCAGGAAGAGCAGAAATAGGGAAGATCTCAAAAATACCAGGTTTATGTGGTTTACACCTCGTTTTTCTAATAAGCACCTTCAGTTGCATTCATTAACCCCTATCAGAGGTATTTAAAGTAATAACTAAAAAGAACCATCCCAAATGTGAATGTCCTTTCCTGTGACCAGGCTGGGAGTAAGCCATTCTCATAGCAAGTTGTCTAAATTTATCTGGTTGGGGCCAGCAGGTGTGAAATCATAAATCATGAAAGTCAGAAAATAAGATCACTGAGTCCAGCCATTAACCCAACACCACCGTGTTCATCCCTAAAACAACTTCCCACCTCCACCTTTTGAACACTTCCAGGGATGGCAATTCCACCCCTATCCTGGGCAGCCTGTTCCAATGCCTGACTACCCTTTCCATGAATATATTTTTCCTAACTTCTAATCTAAACCTACCCTGCTACAGCTTGAGGCCATTCCCCTTGGTCCTGTCATGAAGTGCAGAAAATTTCACATCAATATTCAATGGGAGGAAAAAAAAACAAAACAAAACAAAACAAACAAAAAAAAACAACCAACCAACCAACCAAACAAAAATTTAAAATACTGATTTAAATTAATTGGCTTAAAATGCAGTGACACAGAAGAATCCATTGTTACTCCAGCAGAAATCAATAACTAAGAACAATTTACTGGTCTTGTCCTCAGTCATCACAGCTGCTCTGAGCATCTTTCTGCCTGATCCTTATGTAGCACAACTGCACTTAAGGACTCCTTGACTCCCAAAGTTTCATCCTGCTCCTGTTAACATCAACACAAATTTAGAAAATCCACCATAATTTGACACCAAAAAGATAACACCCAAGGATACTGAAAACAGTAACTCTGCAACAAATTCCTTGGATTTATTTGAATGACTCCTGGTAAATTAGCTCTGGGGGGAGGCAGGTTAGCATTGACAAACACACATCAGCATACGTCTACATACAGGGGAAAACCAAAAAGGGCCCTACTGAATAGCTCTAAGCAGATTTGAGGCACTGATAACCCAAGTGCATTCCCTGAGTCATTTTACATATTCAGGTGGAACATTCTGGATGCTTATTTTGATGAATTGACTCAAAAGCAAAAGCCTGCATATGGATAGACTCATCCCATATGTCTTGCAGACTTCAGATGAACTGCAAATAGTGTGTCCTTCTGACCCAGGTTCATCTGAAGTTTTACCCTTCTCTACAGCAGGAAAAGACTCTGACTCTCCCTGTGATGGTGGATAGAGATTTATTTCCATGATTCAATACTTGGGCATTGAAGCTGAAAAAATTCAGAACACCAATAAACTCCTAAGTGAGAATAATAAACCCAGAGGAAAACTGATCAAGGCTCAGTGAAATGTTCTCATCAAAGCTGCAGGGGAAAGGTACAGATGTGCTGGAGGTACTGGATTTGGGCAGCCCCAAAATCCAGCCTCAGCCTGGGCTGATCCCCCAGCATGGGCAGCAGGGAAGGGGAGATTCTGCCCCTCTGCCTCACTCAGGTAAGACCCGACATGCAGAGCTGCCTCCAGCCTTGGGGACAACATTAGAAGGACCTGGAGAGAGTCCAGAGGAGGCCACAGAGATGCTGCAAGGGCTGGAGCCAAACTGGGAGAGCTGGGGGTACTCACCTGGAAAAGAGAGGGCTCCAGGGAGAGCTCAGAGCCCCTTCCAGAGCCTAAAAGGGCTCCAGGAGAGCTGGAGAGGCACCTGGGACAAGGGATGGAGGGACAGGACAAGGGGGAATATCTTCCCACTGCTAGAGAGCAGGGAGAGATGGGATATTGGGAAGGAATTCTTCCCTGTGCTGAGCCCCGGCACAGGTGCCCAGAGAAGCTGTGGCTGTCCCTGGATCCCTGGGAGTGTCCAAGGCCAGGCTGGACAGGGCATAGAGCAACCTAAGAGAGTGGAAGGTGTCCCTGTCCATGGCAGTGGGGTGGAAGAAAATGTTCTTTAAGGTCTTTCTCAATCAAATCATTCTGTGATTCCATGATTCTACATCAACTGGTCTGAGCTGGTTAACACACAAAGCCACTCTAAACCAGAACAAGGGCAGGGGGAACAGACAAGACCCTCAGCTGCAGCTCAGTTTGTCACACTTTAAGTCACTGAACACATGGGATGACTCTTGAAAGGTTCTTGTCTCTTTTCCACTTACTTAAGAGAGCTGAGGCTATGACAGGGTTGGGTTTTTTTTGGGAGATGAAGTTGGGTGAGATACATTATTCATCACCTTTCAAAGTAGCACTGACTTTATCACCAGACATAATGCAAGTGGAAATTTATGTCATATGTTATGCCAAAGGTCAGATTACACATAATCAGAATGGCCCTTTTGACTTTAAAATCCATAATGGTTACAGATTAGGAGCAGGTCCCTTGAAGGCAGCACAGTTACATGGATGGGAAACTGATGTGAAATGAAAGTCATTCATGACAACTTGGTTATATTTCTTTTTAATAATGGATGTCAATAAAGAAAGCTCAGTTCATTTTTAAATGACTGAACTTTTGAAGCGATCTGCTAATGGCTCCTGTGACATTGACAAAACCTGAACAACATTTATCAGGTACATAAAGCTGAGAACATGGGCTGTACCTTGCACCAGAGGAATTTTCCCTAAGCTATCCTATGCTTGCTGGAATCTTTAAGACAAAATGGCTTTTTTACATAATAAATATTACTGCTGTCTCAAGAGATATGAAATTCTTCCACTTCCCAATAAACCACTATTTCTTATCTGCATAGAAGATTGTGGTTTGAGTTCTGTCTGAAAAAAATGCACTTTAATAAACATTATAACTTCAGAAGAGTGTGTTAGGCAAAAGGTGAATAACATCAGATTTACACAATTTTAAATAAAGATTATCTGACCATGGTTTAATTTTTACCCTGTTCAGTTTCAGCGTTTTCACTGGGATTTGCCAGGTGTAGGCACCTAAATATGCAAAATGGGGTAGAACTGTGAACAGGACCAGAATTTAATGGAAAAAGAGATCTATCACAATAGAATCAAAGAACATATTTTTCTTTAAATGTGTACTATAAACCCTTGATATTTTGGCATCTTCAGGATTCTCATTTCAATATGGCCAGGGGTTTTGCTGTGGCTGCCACATGCCTGGAAGTGTCCAAGGCCAGGCTGGACAGGGCTTGGAGCAACCTGGGATTGTGGAAAGTGGCAGGGGTAGAACTGGTTGGTCTTTAAGACCCCTTCCAGCCCAAACCATTCTATGATTCTGTGATTGTTTTCCCCGTTCATAACAATAAAACAGTTCCTCTGTCCCTCGTATTTGTTTTTTAATGGCACTTTCCCACTGACAGAATAGAATTATGTACTTTAATCATATACTGACATTTTTATTAATATACTGACACAAAGAAACAAAATAATAATCCACCAGAGAAATTATTATTTAGCATGTCTGACATGGGTAGTACTGCACAGTGGGTAAAAGAAGCCAGATGTTACAGCTAAAATTTCATCTGAAGTATCATTAATATAATTTCATTTCCCTGTAATTTGCTTACCTGAGGACTGGCAAGAATTTATTTTAAAAACAACTTGAACTCTCATAAGAATTTCTAAACTTAAAATTAAACTGGACCAGTGATCAGCCTGCAGTAGTTAGCTCAGGGATTATAGAATATTTTAAAGAAACCCACCCTATAATTAGGTTATTGCCTAAATTCTTAGTGCAGAAGTTACAAGTAAAACCCACAGCAGGAAGAGAACACAACATCTTCCAACCATCCATATTGTCCTGGCTCCTCCTAACCAAATGGGTTATAGAGAATGAGGCAGTTCCAAAATGTTTAACAGACAAAAATCCTTGTTAATCTTTTTAACAAGGAAAAAATTCTTATTGCCCTTCAAATCTGCTGACTTGAACATCCTTTAGCAGGTGAACTTAATCTCAGTAGGAGCATCCTGTCTATCACAGATCTCTAGGTGAGATTCCTCAATAATTCATAGCAAGGGAGAAAGAGTCAGAGGAATAATGAAACCAAAGCAGAAAGAAGAATAAAGTCTTAATGATCATCAAAAGCCCTGGATTATGAGATGAATATTGTATAAACACACTCCAAGTCTTGGTTATATCCAAAGGTTGCAGTTTCAAGATAAATGTTTTCTGGAAATAAAAAGTCGTCTTACTTTTTCATCATAAGCACTGCTAGGAAAATGTGTAAGTAAATAACTTTATAGTTTTCTTAAAATTTTGATCAAATTTATTCAGATTTAGGTTCTGTTTCTCTTCCATTTTCTATCAAAATTTTCTTAATCAATCGTACATGATTTCTTGTCTGTTTTTCTCTCCACAATTGCCACAATTAGAAATTTTAAGATTCACCTACTGCACCCAGACACATCACCAGGCAAGGGTAGATGAGCAAGATATAATTAAGTTTTTAAGGCTTGAACATTACCACCACATCAGTAAAATTTTGTGATTGATTCATTAACAGAAGCTCTTCAAGAAACTATCTGGCAACAAGGAAAAAATCCCTCGCAGATCTGTATCCTGTTAAAAGATCAAAGGCAGTCAATTTTGCCAATGAGGGGAAGTTATGAGCAGAACCCCACAGGGATCTGCTTTGGTTCTTTGCTCATCTTTATGTCTCTAATTGATCTAGAGCTGGTGAAGGAGTGAAATCTGCTTATATACCAAAATATTCAGCACAGTTAAAACTAGATGGGTATTAAAGTGTTGCATCACCCCAACAGTAGATTTACAACATTTCCTATTTTAGCAATTCACTCAGGCAGGAAATCTTGTGTTAGTTTGAGTTGTTCTGTAAAAGCACATTTATAAATGAACAGAAGGAATTCTTTTGAAAGGCTTAGAGAACAACACAGAGACCATGACCCATTAAGGTGTAGGGGGCACCTGTGCCTGCAGAACCAGAGCTGAGCCAAAGAACAGAAAATACAGACAAAAGTAATAAAGGCAGGAAAATTCTTCCATTCAAAATGAGCTTTGTGGAGAAAAAAGAAGAAAAAAGAAAAAAAGGCAGACCCATACATTTATAAACTTAATGGAAAAGGTGACTAGAAGGTAATTATTCATCGCTCTCATTATACAAGACCTTGGGGAGAACTGCACTGAGTGATTAGACAGAGGAAAATAAATACTTTGTAACACACAAATATTTGTCATAGATATCTTGGAGCCATATATTAAAGAACTCCAAAAGAAGTTAAACAAATTCAAGAATTATTACACGAGAATGTCAAAGATGCAACTTTTACCTCAGAAAAGCCTTGAATGTAAAAGAGAAGGATAACTCAGCACTTATTGATGACTTCAGGAGCTGTTACCAGCTACTCTCAAAAGCAGCTTAGAGATCTTTGATCTCTCTACCTCTGCAGGTACAACTCCATCCTTAGTTTGTGGTGAACATCCTTACCTCACTCTCACATTTCCCAACATCTCCAGCTGCTCTCTACAATGCACCCATCACTCCAAAGCACAGAATCATGGACTCACAGAATGGTTTTGGTTGGAAGGCACCTTGGAGAACATCTAATTCCAGCCCCTGTCCTGGGCAGGGACACTTCCACTAATCCAGGTTGCTCTGTGCCATCCATAAAACCTCTTCCCATCCAACTTTCCCAATCTGTGATGGGGTCCATCCATCCAAACCTTTTCACACAACCCTGAGTGTCACTATAATATTTTCTGAAAAATTCCTTTCACCAGGATTTCTTCTCCCGGGAAGCTGAGAGGCTTCAGAAAAGAATGAAAACAATATTTATCTGAGATTGCTTGGGAATGTGTCTGGAGATTGTTTACCAACAGGTGCATCTTTAATTGGCTCCATGTTAATTGTTTTTAATTAATGACCAATCACCATCAGCTGTGTCAGACTCTGAGAAGTCAGTCGAGGTTTCATTATCATTCTCTTTTAGCCTTCTGATGTATCCTTTTTTTATTTCTTTAGTATCGTTTTAGTACAGTAAATATTAATATAATGTAATATAATGTAATGTAATATAATGTAATATAATGTAATAAT
>JAWWMS010000208.1:68143144-68168971 GCA_035048045.1 Chlorospingus semifuscus
AAACACATTCCACATGAGCACAACACAGGAGAAGCAAATGAGATAAGAATTGTTTTCCTTTTCTCTGAGGCTTCTCACCTTCCCAAGAGAAAAACCCTGGGCAAAGGGATTTTTCCAGAGAATGTGAATACCACAGGGAAGAAGTGGTAAGCACATTTCAAGAAAGTTATCAAGATATTATGGTCAAAAACATGTTTTTGTTTTTTTTTTTTCATAAGAAAAGAAAAAGCAGTAAAATCTCATTCCCTCACAAAAGTTGGGTCAGCCAGGATCATGAGTCTTGAATGTGAGCATTGTTGTTGTTTTGGGTTTTTTATTTTCTGAAAACTGTTAGAATTGAGGTGCTGTTGTTGGTTTGGAATGCTGTTGGTGCTGTACACCATGAATTTTAGAGTGGAACGTTGTCAGGGAGATGAAGGACTTCAGGAATAAAAGATTAAGGGCAAGAGGGGGTGAACTCATCAATATTTGTACTTCTGGAGGACCCAAGCATTGGCCACAAGGTCCTGCAGCATCACTGTCTGGTCCTTAATGTAAGCAGCATTGTTTATTTTTTTCCTTGCTCAGTGAAAAATGGTGGCAATTACATAAAACTGCAGAGCTACCAAGAATTTAATTTTGTGCTTTAACAATACAGAAATTAGGCACTGGCACAGCTTTTCTAAATGAGATTTGCTTCATTTCCCTGTCTCCTAGACAGAATGCTTCCTCCTTCCAGAATAAAATGCACCAAAAATTATAATGGCCCAAGGGAATCCCCTTGACCACAGATCCCCTCCAGATTTTGGCTCATGGACAGAGAAATGTTGGGAGGCTCCAGACAGCTTTAAACTCAAGGCCCGTACCTGTCCTTAAACATTTCTTCTTTCCCTTCCCCCAAATTTAAACAATCATTTTTTTCACCTTACCCTATGTCTGTTAATTCCTTCTAGGCTTAAAATTAAGTTTGTTCAGATGTAGGTTAAACATTTTTCAGCTGCTGAGTTAATGCAGGTCCCAGCAGGATCCGTGTCCTGGCTGGTAAATGCAGCAAACTGAGCCCTGTGCAAAGACTCAGTGGGTATCAGCACCCCGAGAGCAACTCAAAGCTTCATCAGCAATGTCAGCATGCCAAATTATGCTCTGCCTAATTGCTAGACACAGAAGGAGAAATATTTCAGTGGAATAGGATTTGTAAATAAGGATTTAAGCATTAGAATTGGGTTGGGTTTGGAGGGGGACTATTATTTTGGTTTCTAACTTGGCCAAAGCTATTACATGCTAAGTATGATAAATGCACTGAAAAGTTACTGAGCAAATAAAAAAAAAAGGGGAGCATACTTTAATGTCAATATTGCACTAGATTTTAATTTCTGGTGTCACAATAAAATCAGCTGAAATGCCTACCCTTCCTCCAATAATTTATCTTCCAGGGTTTTTGGTTTTTTTTGCAACCAGTATTAATGCCCCTTGCTGATCTAATGTCAGTGATATCAGTATTTATTGCAGTTTTTGATTAGCTCTGCTATTATAATTCACGGAAAACAAGGCACAGCACAAATAAGGAATGCTGTAAATCTCCAGAGAAAGCAGAAGCAATCAGGTTCCTATCAAGGCTTGCAGTTTGGGCCCAGTTCTAATAACACACTTTATTGGGCACTTGGCCTAAGCCCATCTGTGCATTTCAGGTAGGTGCAGAATTTTGTGCTTTATCACATTTTACCCAAACTTCGAGGTGCATGAACAGAAGAAAAAGTGGGTATTGTTTGTGATGATGTGGATATTTCAGATGGTCCATCCCTGGAAGTGCCCCAGGCCAGGCTGGAAGGAGCTCTGAGAACCTGGGATAGTGGAAGGCGTCTGTGCCCATGGCAGGGGGTTGGACTGGATGAGCTTTAAATGTCCCTTCCACCCAAAACCACTCTGTGATTCTGTGACTGCACATCAAACATCTCCCTTTAAATTATTTGGAGCAATCTGGGACTGTGATATCTCTTGGAGACTGTTCACATTGTTCCAATGGCCAAAGGACACCCACTCCTCAAGAGAAGTCTAAATCAGAGCTATCTGAGAGTGCAGCAGCAAAGTAAACTGATAAATTTCCTGTCAAATCTAAGCAAGAGAGAAACCCAAACCTCACAGGTTTTGGCAGAGGACCTGGTTCTGCAACACAAAACTAAAACAAAATAGAACAAAACAACATCAAAATGAAAGAACACCTACTGCAGCTTCAAGCTTTTAAACAGAGTGAGTTTGTGGTGGGGTTAAAACTTTTTTGAAGATGGGCATTTGTCCCAAGCTGTGTCAAGGTGAGCACCAGAAACAGTCCTAAAAGCAGCACCAGTGCTTCTCCACCCTCATGGAGGTTTACCAGGTTTTTCAGACTCCTGTGCCTGCTTCAGATGCCAAACCCATCTTGTTTTTCCATCACTGAGCTTGACATGATGCTTTAATTATTTCTTAGGAGGCAGGCATAAAAATACAGGGTTAACATAGTGACAGAATTATGATGTGAGTTATGCAAAATTTATTCCCCTTTTAAAATACATGGTTGCAAATTATCAAGGAAATCTACAGCAGATTTAAATTAATGTATTTATTTATTTATTCATTTATGGGCAGGAAAGAGGGGTGACTGCTAGATTTATAAATATATAAACCCTAAAATTATTCTAGCATCTTTGCCTTGTACATATTGGACATAAAGTTCTACAGAAGTTTGAAGGAAGATAACTTGCAATACAAGGCTCTTCCCACTTCTAACATTGGCAATACTTGGCACACTGATTTCTGGAAAATGTAACTTAGAGTGAGAATTCACTTAACCCAAACCCTAATATAAAGAACTTGGTTTATGAGGAAGACAACATAAATTGTAGGGATGAAAAGATCAGAAGCCAATATGTGAGGCTGATTAAATATTCCACAGAAGTCAGTTTTATATCATAATGGAGAATCTGCAAGCAAATTTCCATTGCAAATGTCATTTATCTATAAATATTAATGCATAAATATTAACTAAAGCTATTTCATACAGCTACATTAATAGAACCTGCATATTCACGATGTAAATAAAACAGTTTACTATTTTTAATTTTATTACTTGTAAAACAAGATTTCTGGGCACATTTTATGTAACTAAATTATATAATTAACAAAATAAAATTATGGCTCTGTGTGCACAGCATGGAAGACGAGATTCATCATCCCAGGTGTACTTACACTTTGCAGGAAGAATTGTGACCATATTAAAGATAACAGTAAAACATAAATTTCAATGAGCAATATTATACTGCTTTCCACATATACAATTAAGAATGCTCTGGAGATAACTATAACACTCTAACACAAGTTATTACTATAATCATGCTACTGGTTGAAAGCCATTCAAAAAGAACCCTGAAACCTTCCAAGCTGTGCCAAGTGATGCCTGTTTGAAAGTGGAATATGCTCTCAGGATAAAAGGCAGATCATCTTTAGTTGGCAGATTTTAAAAGATCACAGTAGGAGAAAAATCCTGATTTTCTAGGAAAACTGAATAAATGATCTGAAATGGTTTTTTATTCATCTTGCAAAACATTGTCAAGAGGTGGAGCAGGGGGCTGGAACTGGATGGTCTTTAAGGTCCTTTCCACCCCAAACCTGTCTGTGGTTATATGGCCCAAACTGGCAATGCTCCACTGAAGCAAGTAAGAGTGAATGAAAATGAAGTTGTCAAGTAAATTTGGGGTGGACATTCTGAAAAAAGAGAGAATCCATTCTGGAGCTGAAGGCAGAGAATGGGAAGGAGCACAAAACTGATTTTACCCGATCTCAGCCACCCCAAAGTTGTGCCTATAAACTGCATTAGACAGAGAGAAATGCATGTTCAGATTCCTCCCAAGCTAACACAGCACCTAGGGCAGTCTGTGAAATTATCCTCTTGCCTCCTTTTGCTGGCAACATGGAGAACATTGAAATGAAATGCTTAATTTTAATTGTCTAAACAGTGGGTGAAGTGCAGGAAGGGCAGGCCTTGACTCTGTACCTGCAAAAGCTCAGCATGGCTGAATCAGCACTGGGGGCAAATGGAGAAAAATGGGCTCCAAGAGAGATTTCCATGACTTTTCTTCATGCATATAAAGAGTAACACTGATAAATTTCATCCCAACCTCGCTCCTGAAGTAGCACAATTACAGGCTGCTCTTTTTTGGGGGTGTCCTGCTCTGAAAGGTGGTCTAAGCATTGTGGTAACTGAATTATGAAAAATATATCAGGTGATCACTTGGAATTGATTTGCTGCCCATCTGTATTGTCTCACCCTTCACATGAGACTGAAAAGAGAATAAAAGTTTTTAAAACACCTCTCAGTTTCCCCATCTACGGGTCAGAAAAGAGCTTAGTCCAACATGCATGTCCCTGTTCCTGGAAGTTGTAAAGGCCAGGTTGGATGGAGCTCTGAGGAACCTGGGATAGTGGGAGGTGTCCCTGCCCATGGCAGGGGTGGGACCAGAAGGTCTTCAAGGTCCCTTCCAACCCAAACCATTCTGGGATTATGTGATACTTTTGAACTGCACCTGGAGACCAAAGTCTGGGTGAAACACACTCTGGTAGTCAAGATATAAATGCGTAAGTGAATAAATTGTATTAATTTTCATAATACATAATACACAGAGAATTTTTCTAGATGATTGTGGGGCACTGGTATCACATGTAACCTAATATTTTCCTGTGATTTATTAGCTTTTATTTTCTTAATTGTAAGCAGGAAAAAAATATTTTATTACATATGCAAACTTATACATAATGAACTATCTGCAAACCAGCACAGCTTGGCTCTCCCTAAATATAGAGTATATTTCTTATGAAAAACTAATAAAATACCAAGAAGAGAATCCTGTACTAGTGGCCCCAGCATTAACAGGTGCTCACATCTCTGGTCCCAAACCCTGGAGATGACACATCCAGTTGAACCATTTTCCCCTGCAAATCCTCTATGAATACATAAAATAAAAACTTAAAGATATAAAATACACAAACTGATTTTTCTGTAGTATTAATTAATCTTTTTCTGGAAATATCTGCCCGTTTTATGAACCAGAGCATGTTCTGAGAAGAGCAGAGACTCCCTGGAAATGTGATTCAGGCATTTCCATATGCTCTGTGCCTGTCACAGCTCTGTAAGGGAGGTTCTAATAAAGAATTTCCACAGGCAACCCCTTCCAAGATGCACAAAGCCTAAAGTCACAGCCTTGGCCATTTTACAATTCAAATAATCTCAATGCAGAAATGCCTGTGAAATAAATAACAACATTTGATTAAGAAGTCAAAAAAAATGCAGCGGCAGCAAACCGCATCCAATATTCTGTTTAGGAAAGCACATAAATGAAGGTTTTGCCTTAGGGCAGGAAATGTAATTTTCTTTCAGTATAGAGCATTTAGCATCACAGGATTCAAATCTAGCTGATAAACATGTCTAGCCAAATAAAAGTCTTTTCCAATAAATCTGAGCACTTTTAATCAACGTGCTTATCACAACTAAATATTTATTTACTAATTAAAATCTAAAACACAGGGCTTTTAAGATTAAGGGAATCAAGCCAGAAGGTTTGTATTTGTTGAATCTGAGTTCTGTGCTGTTTGCACCCTGAGGTTTTTGGCTGGGAACCATTTTCCACACTTTTCTATACCTGTGTGAGCTTGAACATGATCCTACTCAAAAGAGACCACAAAAACCCCTCTCAGCTAAATCACAACTTCATAGAAGGGTGATAGCAGCTCTGAAAATACATAATTCTGAAAATTCACATTCAGGAAGGTGCAGGGGACACATCCTAATTGTTACAAAAAGTTTGCAATGTCAACCCAACCTCCACCAACCCCTGGGGAACCCAACCACAACTCCCACACCCCTAAGAGACAACTCCAGTAGTTCTGCTGGAGGCTTCTGCTTCCTTCAGTCTAGGCCAGGCTTAAGAGCAGATAAACCCATGAACAACTGGAGTTTATAAAAGCTGAGATGGCAAAAATCTTCTAAATTCAATTTAGCAAACAATTGTTCCATTTGGGGATGGAATCTTGTCTGCCCAAGATGCCAATATCAACTGAAATGTTGCAATTTAGGTTTGTTTATGAGAATCAAATCTCACCTCGCTGGCTCTACAGCAATCACTGTATTTTTTCAGCAATTTTATTTTCCTCTTGCACTTTGTCACTGGAGACTTCAAATAACATGATTACATAATAAAATAATACTGAAAAGAATAAAAAAAATACTACTAAGGTATCTTCAGTCTTTCTTCCCTTTCCTCATTCCAGTTTTGCAGCACTGTCAGAACATGGCCTTGCTCATAACTCTGAATGGCTCTGGCAAGTGCTGCTGTTACCTGATGATTTTATTTTTATAGTAAAAATATGCTCTGAAATTAATTCATCATTTTTAAAAAATTTTTCTTGGATAATTCCAGCTGGTCCCAAGCTCATTGAGCACATCTTGAATCAGTCTCAAACAACCTTAAGTTCTGCTGGTGTTTTTCCCTGTTGAAGGGTTGTTGCTCAAGCCTTTCAGTTATACAAATTAAAATCCAAAACTTGGACAATCTGATGGACAGCCAGGGTAGCAAGCATTAAACCAACAAATTATATTGCAATAAAACAACTGACAGGTGAACCTCAGTTTTGCTAGCACCTCACTAGCTAAGCAATTGGAAACTGTTTTATCTTTGATTTTCTACTCAATCTGCTAAATCCTGGCATTTCTCAATGTTTTATCTGCTACTACAGAACTGGATGATTCCATTTGAGATAACAAATCTTAATGGTGCATAACACACTCAAAACTATAGAGAAGAGATCTGAGCAACTCTGCTGTGGTGGGATTCTCCTCCAGGCTCTATGAAATTTTCTCTTCATCATTCCCTCCTTGTACCCAGACACCTTCAATTAAATACTGCATATTCCATGCAGAAGAAACAGCAAATAAGAAAATTATCATCTTTTGAGAAGCACATTTATTAGCCAGGGCAGAAATCATCTTATGCAGGGTTGATTCACAAATACACAAAGAGGAGGATTTATAGACAAGCAGGGCAGTCTTTCTAAATATTTCCTTAATTATGAAAACACAGAGAAATACAGAGACACAGAGAGAGGTGTGAGGGTATCACACACAACCACTTTGAGGTTGTGCTAGCACCAGCTGCTTTGCCTGATGAAACATTAAGGCAGTTGGTAGATATGAACAGTCCTCTCAAATAAATCCCATTACTCAGTTTAAAAGTTTAAAACCAGGTACACATTTAACATTTTTATGGCAGGAAACTGGAAATGCTCCTGGCACAACACATTTTTGCACAGTCTACATTGCTCACCAAACAATGATACACAGTCATGCCCCTCCAGCTCTACACATATTTATTTTTAAACAATTATCTAAGTTTGACACTAAACTATTCATTAACCATGCAATTCAAACCTAACCTAAACTTGCCTGCTTTGTTTGAAGTGTCCTCCCTCTGCTTTTGATTCATTCCTTCACAACTTTTCCTTGTCAAAAAATCCCCTATGCCTGCACTCTTTCTGATTTAACAGATTGGACAGGGGGGAGATCTCCTCTTTACTGCCATGGAATTATTGAATTTATCAACAGCATATTCAGGAAAGAAACCTCAGGAAAAAAAATCTTTACCCTTCCTGGAATGGGCTACTCACTGTCCTTTGCACAGGGAACACCACTACAGGGGCTCAGGGACTGCACTGACACTGAAACTAACACAGATCACATAGAGAATCACACATAAAACAACATTTTCATTTAAAAAAAATTAAATTAGGCTGCTATGATTCCAAATTAAAATTTTAAAACCTGCAATTTAAATATTCAAAGCACCCATAATTTTAAGCCAGCAATTAAAAGAAGTGGTGGAAAAAAAAAAAAGAAAAAAAACCCAAACACATTCCAGAATGTCATTTGAAATAAATTAATCTCTGTGCTGAAATGGAAATTTATTAAGTTTGTCAAGTGTTTTAATGAGACCTTCTTGTTAGAGCTCACACAGAATCGACGTCTGAAGGGAAGTCCAGCTCATCAAGCTGCAGAAGCAAAATTTACTGACATATTCTCCCTCTAATAATGTATTATCTTGACTTATTCTTGATATGAGTTGTCTGGTCCTAACAGTAAATACAGCCATAAAGCAATGAGAAGTCCCAGCAGGATGATGACACTAATTGCACTGTCTTGACTTGAATTCAAATTGCTGAGCAGTAAATGAGATTACTAGCCTAAAGATAATCTAAATTTAAATGTGCAGCTGCATTTATCTCATCTCAGATACAATTTTCCAAAGTGCTTAAAAAAAAATAATACCAGGCAGGCATCGAAGAGGAACCTTTATTTCTGAAGGTTTTCAAGATAATTAAGTGTCCTCATGTGTTTTGTTCTTTGGGCATATTTTATAAAAAGCAGTAATTTGCAGATCAGAAGAGAAAAATGGGGGAATTTCTTCAATTGTTGCAACTTTTTCTGCCTTTGATACTGTCTTCTAATTTTTGTTTTCCAGCATGATATGTCTTTGATGAATAGAGAATCAAAGAGTTAAAACAGATGAAGTTTCAGACCCATGACTTATGGATAGTCCATCCTGAGTCATGTAATTTTCTTGTAAGGATTGCAAAACAATAGAAAACCTTCAGAAAATTATTTTAGAATATTAATTAATTTACCAATTCTAAAAAGAAACTAATGTGCCAGGTTTTTTTCAATTAAGGGATTATGCTGACAAGCTTAATTAGAAGAATCACAAACAGAAATTGTTTTTTCAGTGTATTTGCACGTGTCTGTCCCCAGAATAAATGAGATTTCTCTGAAAACATTTTTCTTTCTCTTGAATTCAGAAAATATGTGGAATACAAGCAGTTAGTAGGGGCTCCTACACCCTGCCTGGGATTTGCAATCCAAGACTGATTGCAGATTCTTGGGAAAGAGGGAGGATCCTGACTGGCACAATGCAAACTCTCAAAAGTAAGTAAAAAAAACAAAAACAAAAATCAAACCTACTCCAGAGACATTTGAGATGAAAACTTTGGAATGGATTAATATAATTTTAAAATGAAGATTTTTACCAGATATGAGATCAGCATCTTGGTGAAAATATCTCATGCCTTCTTCTTCTAAATCTCCTAACCCTTTATTACCCTTAAGTAATATTTCTTACTAATTATGGTAATTCAGAGAGTTTAGGGAGTATTTTCTACCTCCAGAATTCTTTAAGCAGCTTCCCAGAGCAAAGTGGATCAGGATTTATTGTATTTCCATTTGGAGCAGAAAATACAATTTCCAACTGCAAATTCTCTGTACATCCCAGGACCTGGAGCTCAGGCAGTGTATTAGAAATTTTAAGGAGTGTTAAGCCTACCATCACTTGAGTTCTCTTCTCCCCCAAGTAAATTTACACCTGAATTTTATGTCTGTTAATGCAATTGGTTTTTTTTTGCTCACAGTAAACATCAGCTTGAAGAGCAGAAACCAGGAGTGAGCAAATAAAGGAGGAATGTAGCAATTATTAACAAAACCCCCCAACATTTTGATCTGAGCATAAAAATACATTTGCAATAGAGATATCTCCTCTGATAGATGTGTAAGGTGCCTGTAGCTATGTCTAACAAGGTCTCAGAATACAAATCCCTCCTCCTGCTCCCACATTTGAATGCTTCTGCATGCAGCCCTGCTTGCCTCAACAGGAGAATTTGTATTGATCTTCATTTAAAAGGCAATTCCTTTTATAATTGATAATTTTTCATCCCTTCCTACCTCCAGGCTGGCATTTACCAATGAAGCCCAGCAGCCTGTGCAAGTGCTGGGATGGAAAGGTCAAGGACAAGAAGGAGCTTTTGTGAATTGCAGCTCTCCCCCCATGCTCCTTCCCAAGGTGCTTTTTGAATTAACAAATTCTGTTGATGCTGAGCAGATGTAAAAGAACAAAAAAGGATCTGGTTTGTGTCTGAGTTACATGAAATAAAACATTTTGTTCCACCTGGCTCCTGTTGTGGCCATTCCCCGTGCTGGCCTTGGCTTTGCCACCTCCCAGCAGCTCTGAAAAGCTCAGTTCTGTCAAGCTGCAAAAAGCAAATGCCAACTGTATTGTGATAAATGTCCCAAGATGGATAAATCAAGGTCTGCAGAAAAAGAATTCTGTTCCATTCCCAACCTTGATGGTGAAAGTGGTTGGAGGATTAATCAATGAGAACTCCTCCTGTTTTTCAAAGGTACACAAGCACTGAGGCAGACTGAGCCCTCCCTCAGTCAGAGCCCACCCTGCCTTAAAAAGTAATAATAAATCCATTTGTGTCACTCCTTCTAGAAGGACCCAGCTTCTATCCACAAGGATCAATCAATTTATGGTCTAGACATACTATTTTAAAATTACCTTTCCTCTGGGAAAATGCATGTTGGTAAAAGCAAAAGGAAGTCATATTTTTCCAGTATAATATTCAGTTATTAGCACTTTTTGCTTCTTTTTTTTTTTTCCCACTAGAACACACATTTGTTAAACATAATCACTATTCTTTAACTCTCTGGATACATGATATCCAATGGTATTTTCTGAGTAAATGTAAACAATCTTTAATTCAGCATAACTGCACAATATCCTGTGACTTATTAATGCTGGTGACTTTAAAGTCCTCCAATTTTCTTCATGATCCCATTAAAGCTGTTCTATTAATTTAAAAAATGTAATTGTTTGAAAGGAACTCTCAGAGATATTATGAATTCTGTGTAATGCTGACATAAAACTGATATTATCTGTTTACATCTATCATGTAACTGATGATTAATCTCAGCATCTATGGAATTTTATATAGGAAAGCTTGCATGCACTCATGTTTTTATTTTCCTTATGTTTCCATTGCTATTATACACTTCTGAGGCATGTTCTTTCTTGCTCTTAATTGTGATGGAATTTTTCCATGGTTTATTCATTTTAGGTTTCTTGTTGTTGCTGTTCTTTCTGTTTTTATAGTCCTTTTCAAAAATTCCTGGAATTTTAGCATTATGTGTTTAGAAGACAACTTCCATTTAGAGATTTAGCTCGTGGTCTTCGAGTAATTCTTTTATGACTATTTGTAAATATAAACTCTGTGGTGAATCAAGTGTATGACTCATCCAATTAATAAGCATCAAGTGTCTTATAAAAAAGAACTCGATTCAAACCCCAGTTTTTCAGCCTGACCTCCTGTACCAGCAATGTTAACAAGAGGCAGCTGAGGGTTTCTAGAGAGAAGACTGACAAAAGGAAGGGTGGAGGAGGAATTGTAAACCACAAATATAAATCTAGAAATCTTCCTTTAAAAAAAAAAATTCAATACCAGATACTCTGGTATTATTTTCTTTTAGGAAGTTATGGATGCTCTGCTGAGTACTTTTGGTCCTTACAGCTTTGAAGGAGTGACATAAAATGTGATTACACATATCCAGTTTTGCCTTCTGTGCTAGATACCTATCCAGCTTCTCCTCTTTATGATTCCTGAAGTACCATGTGCTTGTATGGTGCAGCTCTGGGTCACACCTAATGATTGCTTCTATGGGAAAAAAGAGGAAAATGAAACATTAACACAGTCATTTTCATATGAAAAATCTGAGATGGATTAAGGGTTGGTTTAATTTCATGTAAATATAACCATGTAGAAATGAGACATCCAGCCTAAGCTTTTATCCAGGCTGTCTTTACATGGGAGGGAAGGCAGCTTCCTTAGAGGATACAGCCCCAGGCAAATATTCTGGATTAGGAAATAGTTCTGCTGAACACAAGACCACATGTGACCCTTGCATTTGAGCCAATTTGAGTTCAGAGTCAGATTCTATTCTCCATGGTTTTCCTAAGAATACATGACATGGCAAAGGCAGAATCCTCAGAGATTGGCCCCATGAGTCCCTTCACCACAGGAACATTCCCTGGATGACTCAAAAGTTTTCATTTTCAGATGATGCATCCATCACACAGGAGAAACTCAATTCAGTTACCAAAAAATGCCACTTTATGGGCACCACAATTGATCCACATGGGTATTTCACAGAACATTTGCACAGAGAAATGAAATTCCCAGAGTCATCCACTCACAGGCCATGGGGTATTGAGTATTTATATTGTCTGGAGCTGGTAGCAGCCCACATTCTGGAATTTTTTGAGACTGGGTAGAAAATGTAAAAGAAAAGTTCCAGCTCCCTAAATGATAACCAAATACTTAGGAAAATTAGAAAAGTTTGGAAATAAAGTGGAACTTGAATGGAAAAAATATATGAGTGTTGTTTTCTTTTTCAATGTTAAGACTATGCCTACATATCCCTCATCAAGAACTGCAGAAAAATGGAATTTTGTATCCTTTCCTTTTTCACAGAATCCTGTCCACTCTTTTCTTTCTTCCCTGACCCTATCTATGCCTGCTATAAAATTCTGGTTTGAATAACTCCTTCCTGTCTTTACCCCAAATCTTTCTAAATATGGTAGAAGTCTTCCCTGTCCATTGACTGAAGTGTTCCCAAATTGTTTTTTACAGCACTACTTTTTATATATAAAAAAGTATGTTATGGTACTTTTAAAAGTAACTTTTAAAAAAGAAGAAAAGTGTTCCTTGTTTAAGAAAGTCCATTATTCCATTTGAGGAACAAAACAGCATTCTCATGGTAAGCAATAAAAAAAGCACCATGACTTAGCAGATGCATAGTAGGAATTACAGCTGAGTCTTTCAAGTTGCAGAAGAAAACGTTCAAAAACTGTTGATTTTGATTATAACAACTTAGAGAATTCCATCCCTTTAGATGCAACCATAAAGTCAGACAGGTTATTTTAAAAAAACACAAAGAAAACAATGTTCAAGTGGGTGATTTGCTGAAGTGAAGCAGAGGTAGGCTTGGCTCAAGAGAAAAAAGGATTCCATCAGTTCTTGCACTTCTGCAATATGCTCTTGGATACTTGAAATTATCTGACACATATATTCTGATCCTGACAAATTAAGAGATCCTTTCTGGAGAGTAAAGGCAGGGCTGAAGAAAGAACATCAAAAATAACGTTACATGACTTTGTTTTCTGCATTGCTGGAGGAAAAAGCCCCCATCAAACAGAGCCTTCACAGCATCTGTACAAACACACTCTGCCCTGGGGCTACAGAAGGCAAGAGCTGCTTTACCTCCCCTTTTACTTCCATTTTCTAGCTTTATTCTGCCTTTTTTTTTTTTTCTACAAGATTTTTACAAGCTCAGCCTCCTGCTGACTGATGTAACAGCATTTCCTTTATATTTTATTTTATCATCTCCTTCTGTGACTTCACAAACCCAGCTACTACTGGTGTTTTCCTGAGTCAGCCAATCCTGCTGAACATGAGATGGAGCAAATGTTCCTCTACCACATCTCCTCTCATTTCACACCATTTCATCCACTGCCTCACTTCCCTGTGAGTGAAATGGTCCATCAGCACTTGCTGAGTACAGGAAGGGCTGAAGTCTCTTTCTAAAGAGAATATACATGCTACAATTTATTTTAGCAAAGTATACTTAGTGAGGAAGAAGAAGCACCCCAACTTCCTTGGCAATGAGTAAACAGCAATAATAATAAATAAAAAAGAGCAGAATTGAAAATGCAGGACTTAAAATGGCACAAGACAAAATATGAGCAGCTTGAGGTCAATGAAGTTGGCAATTTAAAAAGTAAAAATTGAAAAAGACAAAATTGTGGTGTTGTAATTAAGACACTCCACTGATGAACAGATGACTTGCTGGACTTGGGATATGGCACCAGACTTCTGGAACAAAGATAGTGCTGCTCAATTAAACTGCTTTTCTATCTGATGGGGCTACTTAAGTAGCAAAAAAATTTATTAAATGGGATATCAGCAAAAAGTCTTCTTTACTGCAGCCCAGCTCTTCATAATTAGACTGATAAACCCCTTGACTCAGAGGTTGCTCAGAGCATGGGTTCTTTAGAGCAGAATTCATTCTTTAGGATCTTGTGATATCTACTGCAATGCACCTCCAAAGCAGTTCTGAGAATTCCAACTAACATCCCTATTTTCACCACATTCTAATTTGCTTAATTATTTTTTAAACCACACTTTTGCCCTAATGTAATTCATATTCTTCAGTTCTTGTACATTTTCCAAACGTTGTTGTATATTTTTGAAATTGCTACAGCCTTTTAAAGGATGGTTGCACTGTGGCAATAACCAAAAAACAGTGCCAGTGAAATATTCTGTTTGCTTTGAAGAGAAAAGGGATGGATAAGCTCATCATTATTTAAAAAGAAAGTGCATCTTAGGAGGCACATGTAGATATTCTTCTGCTGCTGTTTTACACCTAAGAAGAAGAAAAGAGAAAGGGAAAGGCACAAGAACAGGGGGAAGGAAAAAAAGACAATAACAAAGAGAAAGAGAAAGTTAAATGAAATAAATACAAAGGAGATGACTGAAAGTGGAAGGAAAACATGAGAATCCCAAAACATCACTTGGAAAAGAAATATAATCCTCACTCACTTTTTGATAGACTACCCTTGCTCAGTTTCTTTTTACCTTTTCTGTGGAAAAAACCTCAAGCTTTTCTTGTTTTGGAAAGTATGTCCTCACAACTTAATATCCCCACCTCGGTTTTGCATGATGTTGACTTTAATTTTTCCCCCAGGTCCTCTTGAGATTTGTCAGAAGATATGAGGAAACAGTATCAATCCCTTTATTAAGGTCATTTACCAATCCTCCTGATATTCATTTTGCCAACTGTTTTCTTAATAACCCTAATACTTTTGTAATTTCCACTGGTACTCTGAAATTCATCCAAAAATTAGCAGCCATCAAGATGTCCTCAAGCTAACCTGTTTTACTTGGCCAAACTATAAGTTTCAGAAAATCATTATTTGAGTCCTTTGCTGCAGGAGCTTGCCAGAAGCATGCTGCTAAAACCTTTCAGATTTATCACAAGGACTGTAATTTTCTACTGACTTGATTTGATTAGACTTTGCTTTTCAAAATACTTACTGGTGGCCCAAAACTAAACAAGCTGGAAGCAGAAATATATTTCTAACACACAAGTAGTGTCTCATGCAAGCCAGGGATGCCCTAAGGATTGTATGGAACTGGAATCCCACTTCAGAAAATTAAATAAATAAATAAATAATAAAGAAATCTGGATATGAAGAGAACAATCCTGAACAAATAGCACCTTTGCCATCATGTAGAAATTTAGAAATGGCAGGTTTTTAGGAAAATCAAACTACAACTGAATTATCAAATACTTTTAGTGTCCACGAGGTATGTGGAGTACTCTCATGATGAGCAAACACTGGAAAAGTGAGCAGGGATCTTTGATAGCTGATCTAACCCAAATTTAGGCACAATTTTGGATATCAATACTGCCCATGGGAGAGGTTATAAAGGGAAAATTCCCATCAGCTTGGGTTGTCCTCTTTCCAGAGAGCCTGGCCACACTGCAGATCAAGGAGGCAAGGAGGAGACATCCAGAAATCAAGTTTCCTCCAGTGTCAGAGGTAACTCACAGCACACACCTGGAAATTCTCAGAGCATTGTCAGGGGTGAGGAGATCAGTCTAAACACCAAGAAAATGCTGCACACCTTGACAATGCCACATAAAGAAAATTTAGGCAAATTATTTAGCATCAAAACTGAAGAGAGGACCCTGAAGCTCACCCAGAAGGGTTCTTGTATTTTTCCTTTCCTGCTGCCTATTCCTGTTTCCAACTATAGCTTTCAACTCGTGCAATTAATGAAATAAGGAGCCTAAAGAAGGAGAATCACTCATTATATAACAGGGATTTATCTTGGAACATAAGTCACTGATCAGTGGTTATAATCAAAGGCTGAAATAATTTTAATTAAAAGACAAGTTATGCTGAGGTATCTTTTATCTTCAGCCATTCACTTCAGAGTTTTCTAGGTCTGGATTTTGGGGTCCTCCCTGTTCCCCTCCCTCTACTTCATCTTTCATCACACCCATTTTTCACAACCAAAAACTTTGGTAGTACAGAGGAGTCAACTAAAAAACCTCCTGAGATCTTTCTAGCTTATATTTTATAATTATTGAATTAATTAATATAATTTAACATGATCATGCTAAAAATAATGGCACTACTTTAAATTCATAAAAGCCAGAATTATTTCATTAAAAACAAAAGATTTTTGGTTTATTCTGCTTAGTATGTATTTTCAGCTTACGTAGGCAACTTTCAAAAAAAAAAAAACTTAAATGAAATATCAGACAGAGAACTGAGAAAACTGCTATTAAACTACTAAACTCACCTAAAATATAAAATAGAAAAAAAATTATTTTAGGTCAAAGGCAAAGACCTGATGTGTAAATACAGCATTTAAAGTGAAAATAGCAAATTATAGATTTATTCATAAAGTTCATTAATTTATCTAAGGGGGAGGCCATATCAGCTTCACAGGTGCATCTTTTCTGTTGGGAAAAGAATTCAAAATACAACAAAACCTTCCCAAAAAAAAGCCAAATTCTGCTCAGCACATACACAGAGAAGGGATGGATGATCTATACACCAGAAACCAAAACCAGTGGAAGGAGTTTGCACAGAGCAAGTTAAGCTTTACAAACTCCTGGTTAGTCAGTTCTTTCTCCTGCAAGGTACAATTTTTCAGCACCACATCTTTTTTCATGCCCTTCCTCCCACATAATAAATCAGGAATATTTTCTGGTATTTTTCAAGGACAACAGATACAATATTTACACTGCTTTTTAATAATACTGAAAGGTACCTTAAGCAGTAAATATTCAGCTTTTCTGCTAAATTTTCCTATTTTCTGCTAATTTCTCTATTTTTTAATATACATTTCTATACCTTATTACATATATTTGTAAAGAAGCTATCAATTTCCTCACATACACACACTGATATTTATATCCATCTAGGCTTAAATATCTATTGAAAGATAACAACCCAACTTTGAAATATTTCTCTTATAAAATACAGACACTTGAGAAAATACAATTTTGTTAATATATTAAAGGATCTTAAATTTTGGCACAATATCATCTCCTGTGTCAATCCTATGTATGGGAAAACTTTCCATCCAGTCCCTCAGTTTGATCTTGGATGTGAATTTTAAGAGAGTGTCACCCCTCACTGCAGTTGATGATGCAAAATGAAACAAAATTACACATTTCAAATGATGCTTTTTAGATGCAGTTTTGAGTCAGTTCTCACCAAAACTAAGACAGGTCAATTGTGAAATCTTTGAGCCCCATTAGCCTGTAAAATCTGTTATTTTTCCCTAGCATTTGGAAAACCTTTTCTTTTTCCCTACCTAAATCAAAGCTAGTGATTTCAAAAAAACTCTGGAATGCTTGAAGGGTTTGAATTCCACGGATGGATTACAATTCCTAACAATTCACAAAGTGCTGAACAACTGCTGAGACTCAGGAATACTGAAGATTCTTATGGCAAAGGACTTTCCCTGAAGATACAGAACACTAAACCTTCATAATAAAGCTGGGTTAGGTGAAACATGAAAACACAGGGCTGTTGTGAGAATATTTAGCAATACATTTTGGAAGAATGGTCAAGAGTTCCTAGTGATTACAGTAAAGAGGGTTTTGCAGTAAAACCTGGAAGATTCTTGGGGATAAAAAGGAATAAATGGGGGGAAAGCATGACAATGTCTATGATATTTATGTTTCCAGGAGGGGTCTGGAGGAGCTGAGGGAGCTGGGAAGGGGCTCAGCCTGGAGCAGAGGGGGATCAGGGGGGACCTTGTGGCTCTGAGGGGAAGCCAGGGGGGGATTTGGGATCTTATCCCAGGGAACAGGGACAGGAGCAGAGGGAACAGCCTCAGGCTGGGCCAGGGGAGGGGCAGGTTGGATATTTGGGAAAATTTCTTCACCCACAGGATGGTCAGGCATTGGCACAGCTGCCCAGGGCAGTTTGGAGTTCCCATCCTTTGAAGGATTTAAAAACCATGTGGATGTGGCACTTGAGGACAGGGGTCAGTGGTGGCTTTGGCACCAATCAGGCTCAACGATCCCAAAGATCTTTTCCAACTTCCATCATTCTGTGCTTCTAAGGCAAGTATAAAACCATTAATAAATGCTGTGATGACCACAACAAATGGCAGCCATTAAGACAAGCACAAATTCATCTTTTGTTTTCTTTCTGTTTTCAAAGCACCTTCTCATTTTTAATGCCAAAGTGCCTTTGTAAAATACTCCCCAGGAAGTTCTGCTCATTGCAGTAGCCACCCTTCAGCTGCAGAGTATCAGAAGAAAGGAAAAGTTAAGTGCAGGAATTTAACACAAGAGGTATTTGCTTAAAGAAAAGATAAAGTATTCTTGGCAAGAGGGGGAGCTAAAAGTTGATTCCTTCTTGCTTCCCCCCCCAAAAAAGCACAAAATGGTAATTCTGCAAAGCATCAGTCTGAATGTGACCCTGTGAATGAGAAAGTCGTTCAGAGTTGGGTTTTTATCTTAAATAGTGCTACAGATTTTATATCTTTTTCAAAATCAAGTTGTGAGTGTAATGGAAATCCCATTTGGGTTGAAAAGTTATTGGAAGCAGCATTTTTAATGGACAAGGCATTAGACATGGTGAAATAACTTGGGATACATTGCTATAGACTTCTGTGACTTTGAGGAAAATAACAGACAGTACTTATTTTCCCTATCTGCAAAATTCAAAAGTGATACTTTTTTATCCTTTGTCATTTATTTTGACATCTCTAGATAAAAGGCAAAAAGACAGATAAGTAATATTAAATTCTTTATTTGTGATGAATGCAATTATCATCATCCATATACTTTTTATGGCCTTTTTTAAAAAATTGAGTAGTTACAAGGAGTTTCAAAATCCAACTTTATATTATGCCAAGTGATATTATTTTAGAAAAAGAAAGCATAGATCATTATACTTGACAGATCCAAAGGATAATTTAACCCATCACAAATAGGTGTCTTAAGTAATTTCTGACTTCTTTTTTCCTCTGTGTGTCTCTCCATTGACTGACTATAGAAGGATGATTATCTTACATTATGTGCAAAACTTTGCCACAGCTGCAAGAACCCTATAAACACAGTAAAACAGGATTTGGGATGTAAACTGAGTTTTGGAGTTGTGAATTATGGAACTGTAGTGTTTGTATGCAAGCTGGAAGCTGAACACATTAAAAGCCAGATGAATGAATCTCATCTACATGAGCACAACTATTATTGTGATGGCAGGGACAGGTGAATTTTGGTGTTAAAAATAATATTTTTAACTGGAGGGGTATAAAAGCACACTGGAGATTACAAGGTAGAGCCTCTGTGTATTTTAAGAGTTTATTGCCAAAATTTTACTTTATCTACGGGTTATTCTTCTTACTTGTCTGGTGGATTTAGTGATCACTGAGCCACTGCTCAAGGGATTTCTGAGGAATCAATGTGACAACCACCTTATTATCAGGGAAGAGAAGTCAGATTGATGTGATTATTTATGATGCAATTATTTATGAGTTCAGATTACACTGACTCAAAAATTCCAACTGCTTCATAGTTTTAACTAAATTCAAAAAAACACACTTTTCTCTTTTTATATATAGCATTAGGACTTCCACCCAGCACATTCCAGTGCCTAAAGGGGCTCCAGGAGAGCTGCAGAGGGACTTTGGACAAGGGATGGAGTGACAGGACAAGGGGAATGGTTTCAAACTGCCAGAGGACAGGGATAGATGGGATATTGGAAGGAATTATTTCCTGTGAGGGTGGGGAGGGATGAGCAGAAGTTGCCCAGAGAAGCTGTGGCTGCCCCTGGATCCCTGGCAGTGTCCAAGGCCAGGCTGGATAAAGTTCTGAGCAACCTGGGATGGTGGAAGGTGTCCCTGCCCATGCAGGGGGTGGAACTCGATGCTTTTCAAGGTCTCTTCCAACCCAAACCATTCTGATTCTGTGACTTTTCTTTGACACTTTAAAATCTGAATTAATCCAGCTGCATATAGGCCAGTACTCATAGCAATTTCCTCACTATTTAGCCCCATCTCACTACAGAAAAACAAAATAAAGTGTTCAAGTGAATTATCTGCATGTAAAACCTACACACTAATATGTGCACATAGGCTCCTTTATAAATAAACCATACTGTTCCCCTCAGTTACAAAAATACATAATTGCCCAAGCTTAGTTATCTCCCCTTTGGAGCTGAAAAGCTGATATAAATAGTTTTCTCCATACACTTCAGCTACTCAAAATAAGAAAGACATTTTAATATTGCAAAAGTAGCTAAAGCCAATATTTGTTCTGCAGCAAGAGCTTGTGTTGTTTTCTTCTCCACAATATTTTGAGCTGTTATAGAGACATTGCTATATTAAACCTAATGGATTTCAAATTAATTCAGCATTTATATTCTGATCATATTTTCTATCTTATATCTGAAAGGATGCATTCAGCTGATAATAACAGGCTACAGGAAACAATACTGATTATTTGGAATGAAATGGCTAAGTTGAAGCTATTTGATGCTGGAAGGAGCCTATCAATGCCTTAATTTGCCAGGTGCAGCCAAGTCATCGACACAAGGACCAAGGAGGTGACAAGCCAAGGCTAAGTGCAGGAGGATTGGGTGTTTGTGATGGTCCTGACTTCCTCATCCATTCCTTTGCCTAGAAAAGCATCTGGAAAACCTCTGGAAGCTTGTTCCTCCTATTTTTAAATTATAGCAATCCCAAGAGAGTAACAGGAATAATCCTTCCTAGAGCTGTGGGGTAACTCAGTGTCACGTACAATCAATGAATTGTAAGGGGACACAACCAGACACAGCAGGGCTAAATGCTAAAATCACACAGGAAACGATGCTGAAATCACACAGGAAATGCACTAAATGCCACATAGCAGCACTGCAGGTATCTCTTCATGTGCAAGTAAAGAATGATGCACAACATGAATTCATTGGCAACGTGAGCTTGGAGCCCAGAAAGCCCCAATGTGCCCCGGGCTGATCCCTGAGTGTGGGCACCATGGGAGGGGGATTCTGCCCCTCTGCACCCTCAGGTGAGACCCCACCTGCAGAGCTGCCCCAGCCCTGGGGCCAACAGCAGAAGGAGCTGGAGCTGCTGGAGGGAGCCCAGAGGAGGCCACAGAGCTGCTCCAAGGGCTGGAGCCAGGCTGGGAGAGCTGGGGGTGCTCACCTGGAGAAGGGAAGGATCCATAGAGACCTTAGAGCCGCTTGCAGGGCCTAAAGGGGCTCCAGGAGAGCTGGACGGGGACTGGGAACAAGGGATGGAGGGACAGGACACAGGGAATGGCTCCCACTGCCAGAGGGCAGAATTAGATGGGATTTTGGGAAGGGATCCTTCCCTGTGAGGGTGGGGAGCCCTGGCACAGGGTGCCCAGAGAAGCTGTGGCTGCCCCTGGATCCCTGGAAGTGTCCAAGGCCAGGCTGGATTGGGCATGGAGCAACCTGGGATGGTAGGAGGTGTCCCTGCCCACGGCAGGTGTGGAACAAAATGAGCTTTAAGCTTACAACCCAAACCACTCTGATTCTCTCCAGAAGCAGAAATAATGTTTCTCTGCTATTTCAGGGCTGAGTTCAGTGCAATACCCATCCCTCAACCTCCTGGCTGCTCCCCCATGCACACAGCCCAGGACAAGCTACAGATTTCTGGCTGCAAGAGCAGCACTGATTTTCCATCCTTCCTTGGGCCCAGCAGCACTTAATCCATAGGCAAATGCTGCTGCCAGCAATACCCAAATAAAGGAAATTTATGCGCCCTTGTTCTTCATGTCCATCACCAACACCATCAGAAAGGTGATGTGTAGAGATTCACATCTGTTAGGGACTGGAAGGTTTATTTTCATAGGGAAGGACAGATGTAGCTGCACTACTCACTGAGTTTAGCAATTTTACCCAAAACACATAATAAAGACAATTGCCAAGGGAAAACGATGCCCACACTGGGATCTTTCTGTGGGCTTACACAGCACTCAGTAATTGGCACAATCTCATTTTCAAGTCACAAGGAGGTTTTGACATCACTTGCCCTGGCAACCATTATCTGTCCATTAGATGGGAACAGAAAAGCTGAATCACAGAACTATCAAACCCAGTCCTTGCTACTGAAGAGTCACAGCTTTGAGCTCTACAGCTTTTTCATGAATTTTAATTGCTTTGCAGTCCCTATTATCTGCCTTTGATCAATTATCTCTACTAGATTGCACCACTGCCTATTTTCATATTTGTAATATACTGCTGGACATTTTTCAACAGGTAAAAAATCTATTTATCTGCCTACATCAAAATACTAATAACCAGAAATGTTACATTATTATGATAAAACAATTTAAAACTATGCTTCATACATCAACTGCCATGGAAATTTCCATAGCTTTTTTGCTCTCCCTACAAAATAAGTTTTCACAATTCTTGCCCATAGGTATAAAAGAAGATTTGAAAGTTTCCACTTCAGAAATTGTAGTGATCTCCTATTGCTTTGGGGTTTTTCTCTACCACAAAAAATCTGTAGTCTTCTCCAGTGATGAAGGTTGTGGGTGGTTTTATCATGCAGCCAAGCAAATAACCAGAATTTGGCCAAGCAGCCCAAAGTCATTTTTCAAGTTCTGCAGCTGTCTGCCACAGAGAGGTGATAGAGCCTGGAGACTTCACTTTAATTAATCTCTCTTTTCCCTCATCTCCTCTCCATTCAAAGTGGGTAAAGAATTGACCTCATCCATGACTGTAGAGATTGTTTTGAAATTTTCATAACAATTCACTAATAATTAACTGTCTCAAATCTGCCTAAATGTGAACCAGATACTCTATATTCAGCTAAGAAAAAAAGAAAAATTAAACAAAACACCACACAAAAGAACATCCCCCCCAAAAAATACAAAATAATATAAAATACAGTAACTTTACCTTTGAAGTTGTTCTTGCTCTACAAGACAAATCTCTTACCCAATAAAAGATCACACATACATGCCTGTAAATAATATCTGTGTAGCAGTGAAAGTCAGCAATAATACAGTATTTTGTACTGGAACCTACATCTGGTCTAGCAAATCATCTCCCTGGGCTCATTTCAATCACCTGATTATGATCCTTACCACACCTGCTTTACTTTAGGATTAATAATGTTTACAACTTCCCTCTGAGGCTCATCTGAGAGCAGCAAATAGCCCCCAGTGCCCATGGGCTGGTCCTGCTCCAGGTGCAAGCAACGATCCTTTACCACAATGACACTTTTCTAGGTCAAAAAAAAACAAAGTAATGTGTGATTCAGCCCTGTGCTAACCAAGTGAAACACCTCAAATTGTTCCCAGCCCCTCCCCAGCAGCCAACAAGGGCTGACTTTCAATTATTGCCTACCACTGTAACTGAATCCAGACAAGCATCTTAAAGCAACAACAAAAAATCTATGCAGGTAAACTTTAACAGAATTAAATTTCCAGTGAGTTATACAGCCTAAAACTCATGGGTAGATTTTAGCTGAGGAACTGGGATTTTTTTCTGTCTAAACCTGTGAGTTTGTGCCATCCTGCTGGGCAGGAAACCATCACCTTCCTGGAGGCTCCAGCCTGGGGGACAGCATTGATTTCCCAGCCTGGACCTGCAGGGACAGCACCACCCCTGGGACAGAGGTAAAACTCCTCACTGCAGGAAATAAATGAGGTTTTATTGCTCAGCTTCAAACTCCAGGGGAAAGAACCAAGCACAGAAAATAACACAAATGCCTATGTTCAATTAAAAAGATGAGTAAAGAATATATAAAGATATAGATAAACACAAACAGAATAAAGCTATAGATACAGGAAGATGAGGAAGCAGCTCTAGAGACGAGTGTCAAGGAAATTAAACATTAATAATGCAATGCCTGTCTTGCAGACAAAGGTATTTTTACTCTGAAAAAAGATTAGAGGAAGGATAAATAGTTCATAGCACCTGTTTGATGTATCACTAAATATGCATTACTGGAAGATACTTCACTACAGTGGCAGTGAAATGGAAGAAGAAGGTGATGAGAGCAAGAAAATGTAGGAATTTCAACAGCTGGACCTTTAAAAAAAATTGATATTTCAAATTTGATTTTATGAGTATAATTTACATTGAAAATAGTTATCCATGAGGGCATTGGTTTCAAAATTCTCAAATATAACAGATCCATAAAGAATTATAATTTGAAAATAAATTTTAAAAAAGCAAAGCCAACTAGCCCACCTTATTTTCAACAAGGAGCCTCAATTGCCAAAAGTAGAAGAAACTGGTTGGAAAAAAAATTAATATGCTTATGCCATGCAGTAGACAGTAATTTCAGTTTACAAATTTGAGAAAAAAAGAATCTGAATCTGGATGGAGCAAATCACAACTATTGGAATGAGGCCCTGACATCTCCCAGCAGCTCCTTCACCTTCCCCAGCATCACTTCCATTTTTTCATTCCTTTTTACTTTTATTTTTTAAAAACATCTTGCTGGAAGAAAAGAAACCAGGAGATGATTGCAGCTGACTTGAGGTGTGAGCCAGGCTGCGAATCTGCTGGAGCTGAACTTGTCACTGTCCCCTGGGCTGCTTTTCTGTTCTCACCTTTCTCCTGCACCCAGGATTTCCATGGCATTGCTGTACAGAACTGTTGCCCTTCCCTTTGGCACACAAACCCTCCATGCCAAGCCCAGACCCAGACTCCAGGCTGACTTTACTGACATAAACACCTTATTCCACCTGGGTATCAAGAGTTTACATTCTGTTGGCAGTTCAGACTCTGGTGAGTGGGAGGAAAAGGACGAAACTCCTGGCTCAGCTTTCACCTGGAGTTGTTTAAATTATGATGAAGCTGTTTTTTCTACCCAGACACTTTCCTGTGTGTCTTATACAGCATAATACAAACTCATTCAAAAAGAGATTATTCTTGCTTTTCTTAAACTGGACTCCTAAATGAAGTCCTCCTGCAGTTAACTCTATTTTAAATTATTTTTCTAATGCACCATAGGATTCATCTATATGAGAACACTGTTTCAATTTAACCATTCACAATTTGATTTAGTTGAATGCAACCTTGCTTTATTTCCATTTATCTTGTTACAGTTCCAGCTAATGGGGAATTGACTGAAGTTCTGGCTCAGCTGCACAGAAGCAAACAGCTGTAGAGATTTAAGATGCTCCTGCTCTCCAGCTGCTCATTCTGTCCCTCTGCCAGATCTTACTGTCCCTGAAAATTTGGCAGAAGTGGGTCTGTCCTATAGCCTCAAGCACTGCTGCTGACATTTGTCCTGATGCAAAGGAATTTTCACATCTTTTCCTTCTCAAATCTACTAAAGATGCAGCAGCCTTCAGAGAAGGGGCACAACAGAGCATGGACAGTGTCACTTTTGAAGGTGACTTTGCTCATCTCCTGCTGAACGGCACTGGGTCACATGGAGGGCACCTTACCAAAACTGTCCTTTCACTGACACAAGAAAAATGCCCTGCAATGTGATATCCCAAAGGTTTTCAAGTATTTTGCATAACTAATAGATTTATCCGGTCCACTTGAATTTCTCTTTATGTCATGGAAATTTCATGAATTTTGAAGCATCTTGTGGGTCCCTTCCAACTCAGGATATTTTGTCATTCTATGACCTGCCAGGTTTGTTTCACAGAATTACAGCACAGTTTGGGGTCGAAGGGATCTAAAAAATCATCCTGCCATGGGCAGGGACACCTTCCACTGTACCAGGGTGCTTCAAGCCCCCTCCAACTCTCAGGTAGCTGGCTGTTAATTGCTGCTCCAAGATGCGTAGGATGTCTCTGTTTCAGCCCATGTGGCTCAAGAAGGAGTCTGGACTCTTCAGTTTTCGGTCTTGAGGTTGTTTATTAATTCTTATCTATAAAATTTTCTTTCTGCCCAGCCAAGATCTGCT
>JAWWMS010000208.1:68169071-68224830 GCA_035048045.1 Chlorospingus semifuscus
CTGCCAGGGATCCAGGGGCAGCCACAGCTTCTCTGGGCACCCTGTGCCAGGGCCTGCCCACCCTCACAGGGAACAATCCCTTCCCAATATCCCATCCATCCCTGCCCTCTGGCAGCGGGAGCCATTCCCTGTGTCCTGTCCCTCCATCCCTCGTCCCCAGACCCTCTCCAGCTCTCCTGAGCCCCTTCAGGCCCTGCAAGGGCTCTGAGCTCTCCCTGCATCCTTCTCCTCTCCAGGTGAGCATCCCCAGCTCTCCCAGCCTGGCTCCAGCCCTGGAGCAGCTCCATGGCCTCCTCTGGGCTCCCTCCAGCAGCTCCACATCCTTCTGCTGTTGGCCCCAGGGCTGGGGTGGCTCCTGCAGGTGGGGTCTCACCTGAAGGGGCAGAGGGGATCTTTTCCAAGATCCAGCAGTTAAACACTTAACACAGAACCATTAAATGATTTCCCTTTCAGGTTTCCAAAGAGGATTTGTCTTTGAGCTCTCCTGGGAAGGGAGAGCAGGGTAATGGAGCTCCTCCATCCCTGAGCAGTTGCTTTTCAGAATTAACCTTTAAAACAGAGCAAAGCCAGAGGGTTTCTACCTCCATCTACCTCCTGGCCATATCCAGGACTAGTTTTTATTTCTGTGTCCTTCCTTGCTCAAGATAGAAACCCAGAACACACTAACAGAGGGGAAAGTTTTAGACTACTCTGCCTGCCCTCCACAAATATTCAGGCATGTGGAGTAATTTTATAAAATGAATGTGTATCTTTCCCAAGTCGCCACTTTGCTGTCAGATCTCCCAAAAGACTACTCATGGCATAGTCCAGGTGATAGCTCATGCATGCCAAGTATGTTCTCCAAAACCATCCTCCCACCAACATTTCAGGGCTCATGATGTCATAGCAACTACCTAAACTTCTGCCTGGGAGCCCATCTGCCACAGTTCCATCCAAAATTGTTTGAGTGGCTCTTTAGAGAAAACAACACTGAACGTGAGAGGTTGTACCATTTAACAATCTCATTTTTAATAGATATGGCAAAGTTTGGGCAAAGTCATGGGGAAAGTGGAACAGAACTTCCAAGCTGCCTAAATATTTTCATCCTGGTTCTCACAGGTAAATCCTTTTAAATGCACCCAATCATTGTGGTTTAACATGCTGTTAACCACTCCTTTCCAAAATCTCCTGATACTACAGCACAATTCAGGCTTGATTTGATTCTATTTCTATTTTTGTCTTTATCCTTCTCCCTTAGATCTCAAAGGTTATTTCATACACTACAAAACACCAAGTAATTACAGCCATCTGACTGCACTGGGGCCCTGGCATCCCTTCACACTGGAGTCTTGAAAACATTTGCTCTCTGAGGACTATTATTCTTCAGGTTTTGCAAAATTATTTATTGCCTGGAGTTTTTCTTAACTGATTAGCTGACAAAACTATACTGTACAGAAAGAAAAAAAATACCACTTCTGTTTTCACCTATTTGTTTTTAAAATGAAACACCTTGAACTTTAATAAAGGTGTTTATTACTACAGTTCTACTCTTAAAAGTCCAAAAGCTAAACCAGAAATTCTTCAGAAGAATCTCAATATCTCTAATGTTTTATATTCTGACCCTGCAGGTTTGTTTATATTAATAGCAGGAGGTTTTGGGGTTTTTTTAGCTAAATAAATTTAATTTTTTTTTAAAAAAAGATGTTTAAGACAGCAGCATTTTGTGATACTAAGAGGAAGAAATGTTGAGCTTATATCTTCCCACTTCAGGAATAAACAGTGTATTCAAAGGACTTTTATCTGGCCTTTCTCTCATAGCAAGGTTTATTACCTGACATAAAATTCATCTCTTCACTACTTTCCTGCTGACATTAGACTAAAAGTCATGGGAGACTCTTTTCTTGCTTTTTTCCACCTTCTAGACAAGAAAGACTTCTGGTAGTAGCCAAAATATCTAATGGAAAGCTCTTCACTTGGTTAGCTGTGTCACCTCAGCATAAGGTAAAATATCACATTCTGTGTTTCTGCACTGAATAAAATCCCAGCCCAACATCTGAGCTGGGCTGGAACAAAGCTGGAGCATCCACACAGCGAAATACACTGGGATACAAAGGTGCACATCTTTTGCTTGGGTGCATAAATCCTGTTTTTTAAACTGCTTGACTCATACCCAACAAAGAACCCTTTGGTAAGGTCCATCTGCATAATCCCAAGTTACACAGACAGGAACTTGGGGGAGAAAAAAGCAAAAAATACTTTTTATAATGTAATTGTAACCCGTGCTATTCTTGCATTAAATCACAACAACACTCTGATTATGATGGGTGAAGTATTTAATAATCCAGTAAAAATGCTAAAATGCTAAGGATATATGTAGTTATTATGTAGGATATTATGTCTGAATATATCTCAATTCTCTATTTATACACATATACACATCTATACATATATGTATATATATCTATATCTATATTTTTATCTATCTATATATATCTGTATGTATCTATATATGTATGTATGTATCTAAATATATCTATGTCTTTATATATCTCTCTATATATATGTGTATATATATATATATGCATATATATAGATAGATGCAGCTATATATAGATATGTAAAAGAATGCGAAATCATGCTGAAAACTCAGGTTTCCAAACTATGTCTCACCATACATTCCACTTGTAAAGCCAAAAAAATATAAACCAGCCTCTGAGAGAAATGTCAGGAATAATTTGAGTGTAATATCACCAAAAGGTGAAGAAATAATCCCATTTCTTTGACACATCCATGTCTGCAGAACTTTGTTCCACCTTCCTTTTCCCTGGTGTTTTTCCCCCTGCAGGAATCGGAGCTGTGGATGGATCACCAGCAATCCCACAGAGGGAGAGATCTCCCCACACCTTCTTACCATGACAGCCTAGATGGGCTCTCAGGTAAAGGGAAAATGGAAACTGTTTATGAACAACACCACAGAGAAAAGCAAGTTCTGTAAAGCTTTATATAAACCAGAGGAGTGAATTGAAATTTTAACATGAAAGGCAATTTCCCAAGAAAACTGAAACAATTCCATGAGTGGCTGGAGGGAGGAAATAGTCTGCTTAGTGGATTAAAAGACTGACAAATATTTCTGAGGAATCTCAAGATGGACAGCAGTAGATAAATGCTGAGTGCTGTTCCAAGGAGTCAGTTATTTCCAAACCAGTAAATATGACAATCAGGTATTAGGTTAGAGACTTTATTTGCCTGATAACTACTTTGAGTGGTTTCATAAAAACTTTTTCTGCAGCACAAAGGTATTCAGATATTGAAGCCCAAACCTCATCCCAGTTCCCTTTATGTCCTGATCTGCCATCACTGAGTTTCTTCCCACTTCAAGTGGATGTAGAGGAGAGGGGGAGGGAAACCACAAGGAAGGAGGATGGTCTCTTTAGCATCTCTCCACAACTCATCTTCCCATCTGCACTCCTGAACTTTTTCCTGAAACAGTGAAAACTTATTCCATTCCACAGAGTTAAGGAATCTTTTCTTCCTTCTGTCCAAGGAGGCAGAATCTGATCTGCAAAGTACTTGAATATGGCATGTAATAATCTGCTTTTCCTGAACACAGAGAGAAAACAGATTAGACATCAATACATTTTTTTAACCTTGATTATTAAGGGAAAAATATAAACACATTCAAAATGATAAATTCTGATTGAAAGGGAAATAAACATTACAAATCATGTGTTTTTATGTTTTGGTGCAGCATTTCAGCCATCTGCAAACCACCTCATAGCCTCACTTTAATCTGACTTTCTACCTCGCTGCAGGTTGACATCTATTGACGTCAAACTTTAAAAATGCTTCAATCAAGATCTCTATAATCCTCATAACTAAAATGTCTTTGTTCTGTTTTATGATCAAACATTTCTGAAAACAGAGCCACCAGTCCCAGCAAGCACTCAGGATGCTCAGAGGTGAGTTAAGGCACAATAAAAACTCAGTAATCTCCCAAATCTCCTCAGAGAACACATTTGTTTATCACTGTGCCTGCAGACTCTTACACTGCAAATGTGCTGGCAGCCATTTCTAGCAGACATGAATATCATTTGAAAAGTTTAAAGATGCACAGAAAAAGCAATCAACAGCTTCAATAAGATCTCAGGGAAAAAGTAAAATGATTTGGTAAACATGAATGATTGATAAGTTCTTCAGTGGAAAAAATAGGTGGAAATCAAGAAGCAATGACCTTTTGTACCCATCCTTCAAGCAGCAGGTTTTAGAAACTTTTGTATTGCCTATAAAATTAGCTAGAAGATAAATCTCACTATGGTGATTTGCTCTTTATAAGTCCAAAGCCACTGTTCTGAATTCTCACTGTATAATTACTTCAATACAGATAAAGCATGAGTCATCTGCTCTACTCTAACCTTTACATTTAAATTTGAATTTTATTCCTGCTTATCTTTTTTCCTAAATTGATATTACTGTCTACTATGTTTATTAAAAACAACTTAAAGCCACACTGGATGTCAAATTGCACTGAGGCACCATTTGTTGCGTTATTTTAATTAACATGTCTCAGGGAGATTACAATTCTAATCATTTCTATTAAACTATGTCAAAGTTTTCTTCCTCTTAGATGTCAGATTTTGTTTCCTGTTTCAAGTTATGCCTTAATAACCCAGAAGGCTTTCAGTAAATGCTCTGCACACCCAGGTAGGAAACTCAGAGGCACTGTCCTGTTACTCTGATAACAGCAGAACCCTTGGTGATCAGGCAGTGTCCTTAGCAGGTTCCCAAATCTGTTTTCTCTGGATCTCTTCCTCCTTTCCCATCCTCAGTGAGACAAAATGTCTAAAACCTAGGAAACACATTCCCAGAATGAGATCAGTGAGAATTCCCTTCTCTCATTAATAAGCAGGCCCTGGGGCAGGACTGTAATTGAAGGGAAATGAAAAAGCAAGCCCATCACATCTGGATGAGAAGAGTTTAAGGTTAAATCATTGGGATCTCCACATATTTGCCCATGATTTATCAGAATCCCTGTATGGCACAGTGGGGCAGCCAGCAGGATCTCAGGTATTTACATGGCTGCAGGGTGAGTTTCTATGCACACCGAAAAGGTTTAGTTCATGCAGTAAAATAGGGCATCCCCAAAGAAGGGAAATGATTAGCATCTGACTCCATTGATTCAGAAGGCTGAAAAATCGTTTTATTAAACTATATTATATTGCATTATATTATACTGTAACTATACTACAAAGAATACTAAAGAGTACTATACTGTATAAAGATACATACTAAAGAAAACTCATGATGTCTCCCAACAGTCAGGACACAGCTTTTTCCAATTGGCCAAGAAACAAAACAATCCTCAGCAGAATCCAATTGACAAATCACTTCAGGTAAACAATTTTCCTAACACATTCCACATGTGCAAAACAACAGGAGCAGCAAGTAGAGATAAGAATTGTTTTTCCTCTTCTTCTCTCTGTGCTTCTCAGGAAAAAACCCTGAGAGAGAGAATTATGTCTCTCTGTTCACAGAATGTGAATGCCACAAGTTCATGCCTTGTTTGGGTGAATTCCTTACAGTTTGGCCCCAGTTATCCAACAGGAAGGAAGAAAATGCTCCCCTCTTTAGGCTTAAGGGGGTTGCAATTACTTTTAAAAGATTTTTTTTTCCCTCTTTCTCCCTTTTTGGTGACCCAACCACGAGATGTGTTCTCCTGAGCCATTATGGAACTGCAGAGTGACACTTTCTGCCAATGTGAATAAACAACAGGACGGCACTTATTCAGCATTTTGAATGGGATTCCCTTTCTTTGTAAGGACTCTTTTCCATGATGGACAGGAGCTGGAAGGCTCGGGGCCCATCAGAGCTGTCAGGGGGCCCTGCAGGGAGCTGACTCTGGAGAAGGTTCTGCAGATCTCTTGCAGAGAGAGCAGGCAGAGACATGTCAGTCTCAAAGACTCCCACACTGAGACACTACAGGAATACCTGTTGTTTTGTTTGTTTTTCTTTAATGTCCCTTTTCTTAATTAAAAGATGAGTGGCCAATTTATTACCGTCAAGATACTTTCACAGTCTGAAAGATTATGAGAGTCTTTCAGCTTTTAGTTTCTGGACAGCAGGATGTACTGACATATACAACTTCACTACTGCCAATTAAAGTCAGGTAGTTTCCTTTGGAAAACCAAACAGAATTAATTGAGTCTGGATTGCCTTCTTTCTCTACCTTACATATAAAAAAATTTAAGATAAAGATTTGGTACTACAGTCAATCTTAAGATGTATCATGTAATTAATCTGCCATTATGGAAAAGCAGACCTTTCTCTGCAGATTTTAATTTGGGTCTTTATTGTAAGTAAATATCAGGATCTTTGAACAGAAGAGATTGAAGTCTTACCTATGAAAAAAAAATCATGAAGTCTTTACACAAAGCTCAAGTGCTTTGTCTCTGCTTTTGTTCCACAATGCAAGAAAAAATCAATTATTGTGCTTCAATCGATATCCTTCAAATATGTTTAACAAATTCCTTTCATTCTACTCATCTCTTCATTCTCACTTAAAAGAAGGGTGTATTTCTGCCATCTTAATCACTTTTCACAATTCTTTGCTCATCCTACAACCTTTTTTCTGTTTGTTGAATTTTCTTATATATTTTGATCCAAATTACCTGAGTCCTACCATAATTTTCAGGATGTTAGATACCCTTCCATAATTATTTGGCAATGGCATAACCCTTTGCATAGTTCTCCATACCACAGTGAGTCTAACCTGCAGAAATCAGCAGCAGAGAATTCCCTGTGCTTCAGCTGAGGAGTGTGTCATGTCATTTTGCAGTTTCTAACACACCTGTGGATTTTATTCCACTCATTTTCTCTAATTTTTTTTTTCTTTTCTTGACATTTGAATGGGGTTTGTACCTTACTCTTTTCTGGTTAAAAAAAAAATTTAAAAAAAAATTTAAAAAAAGAAAAAAAGTGGTTTGGATTTCAGAGTCAGTGCATGTTCAAAATGCCTATTTTGAATATAGAGCCCACCTAGGAAGGAGGAGTTGCAGGAGCTCTTTAGCCTAAAAGATTCCATGTAGAAACAAAAAATCAGCTCAAATCCACCAGCTTTTTTTCAGCTGATGCTCCTTTAACATTCACATTTGCTGACAGGCCACTCCAGTCCCTGAGCAAGATATTTTCAAGCTTGGGACCACTCAGGCTTGGGAGGCTCTCCCAAGTGCAAGGCTCTGTTTCACCCCCCTCTATTTAAACCCCTCCACACCAATGGCAAAAAAAAGTGAAAGAAGAGGTTTCATCCCATGGGTCAATGCTGGTCCTGCTAGAAACTGCAGCCTCTCTGGCTCAGTGTCCACAGGGATTGCTGAGCTCAAAGATTTCCCATCCCCACCTGCAGAGGTTCCCTCTAAACCCACTGAACAGCCTGTTCTCAATCAGGGTAAAAGAGCTGAAGTGACACCAAGCTGGGCTGGAGGAAGGGCTCTCCCTCCCTCAGACCCTGCCATGGCCCTAAAGGAGAGCACAACCCAAATTCCTGGACATCCTGAAGCCAGTTGGTGCTGGGAAGGTTGGACACAGTGATTGCAATGGTGCCACTGAAGGAAGATTTTGGGACAGCTGAGTGACACATCCTTCCCATCCTTTTTTGCCTCAAGCCCCACCAGCCTGAAGTAGCCAAGCAGAAAGACAACAAGCACAAAATCAGACAAAATGTTTTTACTGTCTGAAACTCACCACACAACCTGGCCTGGCTTTTGTCTCCCTGGCACAGGAGGGCACTCGAACAAGAGGAAAAGGAAGTGGATAAATGTGGTCTGAGCTCTGTTCTCCTGGGAATTCGTTGTTCAAAAACCATTTAAGAGTTCCTAACATCCTTTTCAGACCCTTGTGGGGGAGTATTTCTCAGGTGAAGAGCTCTCCTTTCCCTCCATTAAAGTCTGGATTTAGAAGCACACCCTATCTCCCACCTCAGCATCGGAACTCCTGAGCACAACTTGGCCAAAAGCCGATGGAGTGAAGGAGTGTTTGAAGCACTTCATGGAATTGTGACAGCTTTCCCAGAATAACCTCCTCACTAACTGGGAGAGACAGAATTAGTTTTTCTAAGAACTGAACTGTCCCAATTTTAGCCCAGATTTTGCTAAAACACAGTGTTAAGAAAGAGTTCACATTTGACCAACAACTAAATCTTGCATTTCAGAAAAGGCTAAGGTAGAAAGAAGAGAGGAAAAAACAGGAAAAACATAAAAATCCCCAGACTAACAAATAAACAAAAAGCAGCTTTCAATTCCAAGCATTCAAGACAAAACCCAAAGGAGACATTAAGCAAAGCCTGAAAAGGTTTCTGTTTAAAATCCATTTCCAGGAGAGCTGAATGGGGACAGAGGAGATGGAAAAGCTGAGGATGAAGAATTCACCCAGGCAAATTCTTTTCTGTCCTTATCCCTCAATTTAGCCTTCAGTGAATTTGCCCACATAGTCTTTCTCAAATCTTGGGAAGTGGTGGAACTATGACACAGTGGGATTCATAACTAAGAAAAATATTTTGATTTTTTTGTGTATGTCACTACTGATCCTGAAGCAGTTTCCAGATTGATGGCACTGACCTGCACCCAAAAGGTACATATGGATTTTGGCACCATTTCAGTATCAAATTCTTGCAAAGGAAGTTAGAGCACTTTGCTAACAGTGGCAGAGTTTGGCAGAGCCCTGTAATTAATGTCTTGTTGCCTTTCCCTTTTGTCAAAGTAGTCAAAATAATGTCATATGGAATGATTTATTTTTGTTTGTTTGGCAGCTCTCCAGCATTTCAATAGCAGGAAGGCTGCTGTGCTCAGTGTTGATTTGTCCCAGCACATTATATTTGTACAATTTCAACCCTGTAGAACACAGCCAGGCAAGGGAATAACACAAAAGTTTTTTTAATATTCTGCCTTTGCAACAAACAAACAACCCAGAAGAGTGTATTTCAATTTTTGCCTGGGGATTAACATACAAATGTTCTGAAAATTAAGGATATAATTATGTGAAGTCAATTACAATTTTCAATTACTTATTTCCTAAGGCTTTATGCTCAGCAATGTTGGACATTCTGGGCTTGTAGCTCCTCTCAGTCCTGTTTATCATCTACAAACAAAGAAACACCGCAGCCCAATTACTCAGAATAAAAGTTTTTTAAATATTTGGGAGGTAAGCAGAAGTGAACAGAGTTGTGTTTCAGCTTCACAAAGTATTTGGGGTGGTCTCAGGGCTCCTGACCCCACAAAGCTTTTGTTATGCTGGTGATAACAACAGAGAGCTGAGGACACAGATGGTTGTTTTAGGGCTTAATTGCAATACAAAATAAAGTTACTGATTAATAAAACCAATATGTGTGAGTGTGTTTGAGCCTTTGTCAAATCTTATTCACAGTTTATAAGTAATAAAGAAGTGAGTCAATTAACTGCACCGAATGCAATCACAAGCCCATGAATTCTTTTTACTGTATTGAGTTACAGCTTTGCATACTAATGGATCATAATCATTGCACTTTTCCCCCTAGAAGTTTCCTCTACAATGAGGTAATTATATAAATTGCAGCTTTTTTTAATTTTTTTTTTTAGTGGCTATTGGAAAAAAGTACATATGAATTTTAAAAGAATCATTGTTTTCTTGCTTTTAGGAGAATCTCACATCTGTACACCCCTGCATCACACCTTCAGAGGAAACACTTTTGGGAATTATCTGCTGTTTCCATGACTGTAAGAGTCAATTCCAATATTTTGCAGAATTAGGAGAGTCACCAATAGAGACAAACTATGCCAGGGGCAAGGTGACAGGGGATGGGGAAGGGATCCTCAGATAAAGCATTGAGTCTGTTCAGGGCATTTTAAGATATCTGAAAACTTCTTGGAGAAAGAACAAAGGGGAACTGCAACCACATTGGAGATATGGGGAACATCCTGTAAGAGAAGATTCTTTGTTTATTCTTCAAAATAATTTAGAGAAAAAGATGGGTAATTACACATTAAGCACAGCATGAGTAATGTCAGTTTGGAGAGGACCTCAGCAGGCTGGCAGAACAACTTTTGGGGAAGAATTCTATTGTATTCTGCAATTAAATGAGTATAAGGGACAGGGTCATTTTTTAGGTGTCCTGTAGGTAATTCTGTGGTTCTTTAAAAAGATGATGAAAGGGTAAATCTGAACTGAAGGAAGCCTTAAACCATTTCATCTGGATTTTTAAGTTCTGAGACAGCAAATCAGCTTTCATTTCTAGGTTACATAAAACAAAGTTTCCTATCTATTTGCTACATGACTACAAACAGCAAAGAAGTATTTAAATTATGCAAGGCTACAAGAATTGCCATGTTTCTCAAGCAAATTACGAAACACTCTCAGAAAATCCCTTGAATATCTCTATGTACTAATGACCAAAGTCATTGTCAGTGTTATTCCTGCTATTCACCCATTGCAGTTCAGTTTTGAAATCTAAAATGTGCTTGATAAAATGAGATTTTCATCAGTTACCTACTGCCAGCCAGAAAAGCAGAAAATAGAGAAAATGGCCATTTCTATTTCATATTGCTTAATATCCATCACTTTAATGGAAATGAGATAAAGTAGATAATGGCAGTAAGAATTGTATTAGCAGCACAGACATATATTACATATTTCTCAGAGGTACCATTGTTGTAGCATTTACATTGTTAATATTAAAATGTCTCGAGCAGCACAATCCAATGTAACCAATATTATAAATATTACCTTTAATATAAAAGACTTGAATGAGCTTTTAACCTTGAATTTGATACAGTGTTGAAAATAACTTTAATACTTGCATGACCTAGCTCCTTGTGAATAGCTAAGTACTCTCCCCCTCAAATAAATCTTTCTCCAAAGCAAAAGTCGGTTGCACTATTCTTAGCTGTAATTTCCACTGCACATTAAGTGATCATAGACCTTTTCTGTACTTCTTTTAAGTATAACTCAGAGGCAGAAATGTCAAATTAGATGAGACTTTTGAAGCTAATGTTAAATACAAATAAAGACTTTAAGTTATGTTCCATTTTGCAGATATTTCATTAAAGAAGAGTGTACAGGAAGGTTAAACCCATGTTCATATATCCTGAGTCCAAGCTGAACTGTGATTTGAAATGGTTTTTGAAGCTGAATATTAAAAAAAAAAAGGCAAAAAAAAGGCAAGCAACAGGGTCAGGAATGAGGCAAAAATGGGAAGTCTGAGCACAAAATAGTAATGTCAGGGTTAGGAAAAAGGAGATTGTTGGCTCCAGTCTGCAGAATGCTGCAGCATGCCCGAGGAAGAAATGGCTGGGCAGAGCTTGGGCAAGGGAGAAACTGAAAAATCAGACAAGACTAAGAAGATAGTACAATCACACATCCATGCTGGCAGTCAGGAAATTTGATTATGCAGAAAAAATTGGACAGAATCTAAAGCACAAATCTGAACACTTCTCACTGCGAAGAGCTGGATAACCACGAGGTTTAAACGTAAGACACAGGTTAGAAATGAAGAGTGTGAAGCTCAGCTGTTTAATCTAGGGACCACTGGTAAGAATTTAAGTCAGGCAATCATCAGGTGCAAATGGTACTGGAGGGAAGATCTATTACTCTAAATAAGTTTAATCTACCTTTGAATAAGGCAAAGTGCAATACCAGGAGTGTTGGGCAAGCACAGAATGGAAATAATTGATGGGATTGAGTAAGGCAGAGAGTTTTCATCTGGAACATTTCTTGTCATTTATGTTCCAAAAAGAGGAGTCTGAATGAGCAAAGCAGGAAAAAAAAAGGAGTTAGGAGGGCTTCAAAAAAGAAGCTAAACCAGCTGCGATTGTGCAGTTGTAGCAAAAGGAAGGCTGGGAGGGGCCATTGTAAAACTGCTCTGATGAAAGATATGGAATGGAATGGTGCAGACTAAGATTTAAGATGAAGGATGTAGTTGGCAGAAAATTAATCCTGTGTGAATTGACAAGGAATAAATGCAATCTCAAAAATATAAAATTTCTGACAGTAACAAGACTGGGGTTCTGAAAGAGCCCATCATGAAGTGTCGGGACAAAAATAACCTTTAATTTTAGTGACAATCTTCATGGATTTGGAAGCAGGATTAGAAGACAAGGCTGCAGTATTGGGGGTCTGGTGGTGAGAAATGTGAGTGATTTCTTTTTGGCTTTATTTCTTCTCTCATAAATTTATATTTAAGGACAGATCAATTGATTCCCAGTGTGGGGCTTTCACTCCCTAAGTTGAGGCACAAACTCTCCTCTCTGTGGTGCACAAGGAACAACAGAAAAGTCCACTATTAAAAACACAAGTTCTGTTTTATTTTTCATAAATTATAGAGTGTTACTACAACCAGGAAAAGAAAAATGCCCAACTTCAGACCTCCCAAGATGACATTAAAAAGTTAAGCAGCACTTAGTCTTCTTTAAGGTGTCATTTCTGCTCAGCGTAACTCTAAGGCGCTTAATGCAGATGGATGGGCTGAGCAGACTCTGCAAAGACAAGGTTTCCTTCTTTACATCCAATCCAAAAGCTTTTAAAATCTCTCTGTCAGGAATGATTTGACTGCTTATCAATTGCATCCCCCTACTACTGCAAAACTTATAATGAGAGAGGATCACGGGGAAGAAAAACCACATTTGGATAACTGACAGTAAAATGAAACGCTGTCAATCTGATGGGCTGCAAAGCTGGGCTCTACATTAACCTCACTTTGCTCATTAAAGCTCTCAGCCAATTAAAACAGCAGCTGGGCTCTGTCTGAGTGCTGCCACACTTTGGTGCTGCCAACAAGTTCATTTGTGGGGTCTCTCTGTTGGCCCCATGAAGAACAAGCTCTGGGACAGCCAAGGTTTCATGGTTTGCAATACAGATCAACCCCCAAAACAAAAACTGCCTCTCTTCACCTTTGATACAAAGGATGTGCAGTGCCTGTATGTAAGAAACAAGTCAAACTTTTTTCCTGGTTTTATTCCTGATTTATGTACAGTCTGAGGTTTCACACAATTCCTAAAGCACAGGATTTCTATGGATAGAACCACTCTGCTCTAAAAAGGAAAGATCTCGAACAGGACTCACTTCTTTCTTATATTAATAAAGAAGACATACAAAGTTCATCATTTATCCTGGCGTTCTTGAAAGAAGGAAAAAACTCAGTTTTATCCACAAACAATATATTTATCAACATACTAAAATGAGAATAATTGAATCAGCTTGCATACATATCTATAGGAATAATCAAACTGATCCCCAGGGTGAGAGCCACCATTTCCCAAATGCTTCTATTCTATGTGTCACTAAAATTAGAATTCTCCTCACATCCTCTCCATTTAGCCCATAGTTTTCATAATGGCTCTAATAAATAGCAATAATACTGGATATTTTCAAAGAACAAACTGGTGGCTTTATTCTCATTTCACAACACAGCCTAAGCAAAAGCAAAAATAAAATAAATGCCAGACATGCAGGGAAGACTGGGAGCAGCTCCATTAAAGTCAATAGTTATACATAAAAATACATAAAACGAGGAAAGAAGAAGAACAAATGTCTTTAGATAATGTATGAGAATCACAGTATGAACCCTCAGCAGAGATTCATCTACAAAGAGAAGTTAGTCAGGAGAACTGATTTTAACTTGCTATTTCAAGCTGAAGGGAGAAAGAATAAAAATTTTCAGAGCAGCAGCACTGTCTGAAGAACTCTTTTGTGCTTAAACAGAAAGTCCTAAACAATTTTAAAGCTCAAAGTATGGAAATTAGCATCACAATCCATGGCTTCTACTGCTTTCATCTGTGGTTGGAGCTTGTTATTTAGCAGGACCATCAATTTGGCATCTCCTGTGACCAAAGCATTGCTTTAAAAAGTAAGTCTCATTAGCCAAAGTATTTGCATTATTTTCAAAAGCTTTAAAATATTATATTTTTCCAAAATTTAACAAGCTGTAAACATCTTTGATTTCCACCCCTGAATCAACTCAATTTAGCTGAAAGGAGGGGGGAAAAAAAGAGGTTTCTTTTGTCAAGAAAACTTATTTTGTAAGAAGTTTTATTTTAAAGAGAGGTTTTATGGAAATTTTGTGGTTTAACCTCAGCCTGCAAAAAGTACCATGGGACTGCTCACTCACTGCCCTGCTCCACAGGGATGGGGAGGAGGAGCCCAAAAATGGAAAACCCAAGGCTTGGGATGGGAGCAGATAAATAATTGAAATAAAATAAAAATATTGTTGTTATTATTGATGCTACTGATGATAATTGATGGTGAAGATGTGAAGAACAGAGAGAGGCACAAACCCCAAGAAACACAAGTGATGCACAATGCAGTGGCTCAGCACTCACTGCCCAGTCCCTCCCAGCACACTCCCCCAGTTTATAAACTGGGATGATGTTCTGTGATAAGGAATATCCCTCTGGCCATGCTGCCCCCCTTGGTTTCTTTTACTTTTCCAAAGTCTTGGAGCAATGAATTTTAAATGTTTTTATTTTTCTGGAGAAAAGCCAGTTTAGCAAGGGAACTATTGCTGCATTGTCTCTCCTCAGCTCCCAAGTAACTCCCCTGCATGGAAACCCTGGATTCTCTTTCCTCAATCCACAGAATGCAACTCAAGGCACAGGCACCCAATTTTGTTATGTTTTTTATTTTTGTGGGTTTTTGTTTTTTGGTTTGGTTTTTTTTGGGTGGGCTTTTTATGTGGGTGGGTTTGTTTTGTTTTGTTTTTTTGGGGGGTTTGGGTTTCTTGATTTCGGCTTGTTTTTTTTTATTTTTACTTTTCAATACTGACCCCTCATATTTTCTAATTTATTTTGGGTCTACTCTTCAGTACAAGTTTGTTGGTAGAAGAGGAGGAAGTGAAACAGGTTTGGCAGCATGCTGAGTTGCAGTAAGGAGCCTTTAAGGTGTTTATTCAATCCCAAGATCCAGGAAAGTCAAGGAGTGGTTACATGGTGAACCCAATCAGTTTAATAAATATATTCCAGCTTTATGGTGCCACAGATGCTCATTAAAGAGTTGTTTGCTTTTAAGTAAGATTTATTTAAATAATACATCCACCGAATCAATAAAATGCCACCTCTGGCTGCATTTTTTACTCAGCTCTCACCTAGCAGTTCAAAATATTCAATAGATTTATAGTGAACTTCATTGTCCCCAGCTGCTGCTGGGTTTTACATCCTTTCACACCTAATCCTCACCATCTGCACATTCAAGATTAGACATGATCCCTCGTGGACCTTGCTGCGTGCGAGCATCCAGCTCAGTGGCTCAGACAAATTTCTCTCATCACTCAAACCACATCCTGTGCACCCACAATTACCTCACAGCATCACAGAGAGGCTCACTGGAGCCACAGAAATACATTCCTATTACTTGGCAATTATTCAGCACCTGGGAGGATTATACTTTTAAATTACTCATAGACTGTTAGCACATAGATGCTACAGGTTTTCAGGGATTTTGAAAATGAGTACCTATGGTTATTGTCTGTTATCACCTTATTAACACAGGGCCTGCCTAATTACACTGGTTTGAGAATTTAGAATAGGAGTCTGATTGGTCAAAACAATCTGTGCACAAAGTACCTTCGAAAGGTCAGTTCTAAAACACTCATTATGGTTTTGGCATTTCAGATTTTTATTTTTTTTTTTCGTAATCATTCAAAATCTTAGTCCTGGAGCTATTTGAGCAGAAAAACAAACAATGCATTGGGACAACTCTAAATACTTTAGCCAGTATGTGCTGTATAATTCACCTCTCACATCATTCAAAGACACTTCCACAGCTTTCATCAACACTGCAGAGTTTACAGCTCCATTCTTGGCTACAAGGTCTTTGAAGTCACTGCAATCTCTGGCTGAAAAGTCAAACATTAAGCTGACATATCAGCTGTTAACTGCATTAAATGCTGCTGCCCTGTTTGTTGTTTTGGAGGTTTTTAAGTTATTTTTCTAAGGAAGAGATCCTAACATCCTCTTTGATGGGAGAATTAAAGCCTGAAAGATGCAGGCCAGCATCACCCCCATGTGATCTATGACAGCCCAGATATGGAGCTGCTTTGGTATGGGGCAATTCAGGAAACAGAAACCTGGGGTTACCAAATCAGGGCATGTTTGAGTTCTGCTGAACATGTGTAACTCAGCTGAAGAGGACAGAAATGATGGTGACACTGCTCCAAACCAGGGGAGTGACATAAATTCAGATGACCAGCACAGAGCCACCATAACTGAGTGTGACAGCAGCAGCTCATCCTGGAAGTTCATGGCATGCTCCACATCTCAGATGCTTTGGGCTGGGAAAAGGGTTTTACATGGGACCAAATTCATCCCATGCATGTGGATCTGAGGGATGAAAACAATCCTGACTCCTCTGTTTAGATATTCCTTTAATTCTTCTGTCTTTGCTATAATTTATTTTTGCTTCACCACAGTCCAAAGTGTGCCTTGGATGGGGAGTTAAAATGCAGCCTGTGTCTTATGAAGAAGCTACTATTTAAATTAGAAATTAAATAATGCTAAAAAAAGCCTATGGGAGTTGTCCCAGTCACGAGGTAAAATGAGCAATATTTTAATTTAATATAACAGCTCTCTTCCTCTCTAAAAATTCTGGCTCTTGAAGAAGTTCAATCTATGGAACAGAAATACCAATTTTGTCCTAATGTATTTTCCTTGCTATTTACATAATAATGAATAGTTTTAAACAAAAGAGAAAAAAAAAGTTGCAGTTTGTGTCCTGGAAAAACACCTCTATTTTTGGAAAAGCAATGAGCATGATTATCTTCCATTGAAGCACAAGAATAATAGGTATTAATGATGGCACTTCTGCTAATTTCATAACCCATCCTCCCAGCTGAATGAAGCAGGGTTTATTCAGTGAGCCTCAATGAAATCAAACATTTGAACACCACAAGGTGTTCAGCACTGTACAGCACAGCCTAACACTGCAAATACTGTATTTTAGCTCAGTGCTGCACAATGGATTAGCTGTACTGGCAGTCCTCAGTAACAAATACTCTTTAAAACAAAATTAGCCTTTAGAAAGAGTATTTCAAAACAATCAATGAACCCCGAGAGCATGGGGAAATACAATGCAAAGTCTGCAATAATAAATTCTGTAACTGCATTTTATTGTCTTCAGTGATTTTTCCATGGATCTCCTATCCCCTAATTTTAGAAAACAATTGTCTCACTCATCAGTTTTTTTGAATATAAAAGAGTCATTCCTAGGAACATGAAATATGGATGTCACCCCCTCACGTACAGAGTTATTCTCTCTTAGGAGTAAGTGCAAGAAAGAAATGATCATTGGCACAAAATTCCTGGTTCATAGACCTGAAATTTAACAGGAATTGTTGTAACAGATGGGAGTCTTACTGTTCTTTGACCCACACAAAGTGGGTCAGTCCATGATGCTTTCCAAAGCCAAGGTGCATCTGTTCAGTAGCTGCTACTGAGCATTCACCTGCAGGCACCTGGAGCTGCAGAGCCCCACTCACACCCAGCTGGGCAAAACTTTCTGCCAACCTCAGTGCTGGATTCCTGCCAGCCAAGCTGGAAACTGGTTCCTGAAATGGATCTGCAATTGGGAAGACAAGGCCAGCCACTGTTTTCACACACATCCATCTGCTGAAGGCCAAGGAACTGTTCTTGAAATGAGAAAAAATACCTGGGCATGACAATTCCTTCAGGAGCTTCCCAAAGGCATTTGGAGATGGGGAAGGGGAATGGACCTGGCTAAAGGAGGTGAAAATCTGCAGCTGATGAGAAGTGAATAAGACAGGCTTTCTGCTGGGATGACAGCAGATGATGGTGTAATTAAATATTTACCATAACGAGGGGTAACAAGGGAGTGTCCATAAGCAAAACTCGTATTTGCTCCTGCCTCCTTGGCCCTGCAGCCCTCACAGAGCTCTGATAACAATGTGTGTGTGTGAGTTAAATGTAATTATACACACACACACTTCACCCACACGCCAGTTTTCATATGGTGACATTAACATCCCTTACAAATTAATTAAACCTAACAAGACACCCATAATTAAGACTTCTGAGCTTTATTATTTCTCTTTTACTATTGGGAAACAGACCCAAGGAGATTAAGTGCCTTATCTAAGTAAATGAATCTCTAAATTACAGTGGGAACACAGTCCAGGGGCCCTGATTCCAAACAAATTGACTACTTAAGCACTGAAGGCTTTGTGCATGGGAATTAAACAAATTGTCTGAGTTTAGTTGCCAGTGTATCCTTTTCTGGATGAAAAAATATTTCTGCAACTAGGTATTAGCCAAGTTGTGAATCTTTCCCTTGAAAAATTAAATCAATCCAACACCTGTGTGAACTTTTAATTGTGAGTGTTTCCTTTCAGATGACTTTCAGCAACACACTGTCCATTTATGTTCATCTCTGTGTGATGCAGGAACAGAGCCTTTACCAAGCCACTGCTCTAATTATTGAAATGTTTTTGCAGATTGAGAAACACATTAGATAAATTATATTTTCTATCATCAGGCTGTCTGATCAATTAAGAGAGGAGCCCATACAAGTACTGAGGCATCATCTGGTTATTTTTTAACCTTCAGCTATACAGGACTTGGTAAAAAACAATGAGATTTTAGGGAATGCTTCCTCTGCTGGATCACAAATAAACACTAATAAAAGTTCTGAAGCATGACCTTGAGGTGGCCTTCATTTTCAAAGGCTATTTCTAACAACTAGAGAATAAAGTATGGGAAAAAATACTTTAAAAAAATATTATCATTAATGAAAGGAGTAGAGAGGACCTGAAAGACCATCCGTTTAATGCAAAGTGGCAGCTCCTATATTCCTAATGTAAAGAAGCCATTTAACAACCTACAACCAAATCCATTAGGAAAGCTAATGACCTACTGACCTCAAATCACATTTTTTACTCTCTGTTTAATTATAAAATCACTCAATAACTGCAATTTAAGATCATCTTCGTCTAGGCCCCTATAAAACTTGTGTTTGGGTGAGCTCTAAGGAGTCCTTGTGACACAGAGTGGCACAGGAAATGTCACCTCACCTTTGCACGCCATTCCAACTTGAAAGAGAACCAGACACTTGTCTTTTTAGGCTTGAAATCCCTCATTATTGATCCACAGAACATTAACATGTTTCATGGCTTGTTTGTTCCCTAAAAATAGTAACTAGATTGTGTTCTAGTGCCACTTTTTAAGGAAAAAACAAAACACAGCAAAGTGGGACAAGCCTCAGTGTGCAGGTAGGTCAAGGCTGCCCAAACCCACTTTGGAAAAGCCAAAATAAGTGATTCTCCAAAATCTCCACACACCATTTGCCTCATCTCTCAGTCCTGGGGACCTGGGAATCCTAAAACTGCAATTTGACTGAGCTCTTGTCTTTCTCTCTCCCCCATCTCTCCAATTTTCCCTGTGCACAAACCTGTCCTGCCCCTTGTGGCAGGCAGGTCATGGCTCAGTGTCTCTTTGGGCTCTATCAGTACTTCTTGCAGAGAAACCCAACATGATAAAACACACAATCAGTGCCTGTATCAATCATTCCAGAAAAAAAAAATTAAAAAATGTATACACTAAGCAGTGATACCAGCAAACTAGTTATGTTTTGGTTTTAGTTTTTTTGGTTTTTTTGTTTTTTTTATTTTAATTTGGTGTAACTGTTTTTTTCTCTGCTGCTAAAGGAGTAGAAGTTGGCACTCCACAACCACCTTGCTGCTTTCTTCTTGCCCATTTTTATTTGGTTGTGACTTCCTGCCATGCTGAACTGCTCTCAAACCAGCCTGGCTGGAGATACAAACACAGAGAAACTCCAGAACAACCTCCACCAGCAGTACCAAGAAAGAGAATCATTTAGACATGTTCCAAGTACAGCAACAAACACAAGTAAAGCTTGTCAAACACAACAGAAGATGACCTGAGAAGGGAATCAGCCTTCGAGATACCTGAACCAAAAAAAGATGAAAGCTGGTCAAACACTGTTATTAGAAAGAATTGAAAATATCAATCACACAGGAATCTCTGGACAGGTGATGCCTTTTCCCACTCCTAAAAATGACAGATAAAAGGAAGTATCCACAAAGCAGAATTGTATGTACCCATCTCTCCAGCCTTGCATTGCAAAGGAATGCCTGGAAGCGCTCTGGTCTCTCTCCTGATCTATACAAGCCCTTGGAAAGGCTCCACCAGCCACTGCAGACATCAGGAATTACCAACACTCCAGCTCCCTGCTCCCCTCCTGCTCCACTTCTGGGCAAAAAAGCCATGAGTGGCAAACAAAAAAGGAGAATTAACAAACTATAAATCCTTAACTGCTGAAATAATGAAGGGCAGAGTGAACTTAGTGTGATAGCCAAGGGTATATTAACAAACACTGTTATGTGACATATAAAATACAAAAATTTCCTAGCTGGGGCAATACTGGTTTTAAAGCTGTTTCCATCTGTGCAGTTCTTAGTGCTGCTTTCTGGTTCATAAAGAGATCATTTTACACTTAGCCCTCAAAATATTCTTCACAGATTTTTACAGTCTCTTATGGAAAAGCAGGACCAAGAACTATCTTTCTTCTCTGCCTAATAATAAGCCCAGTTCTGAGCAATATCCCATGTATTTAATTTTTCCCCCCATACTTGAAACAAAAAGCTGCCAGAGCTGAAGATTTACAAACAATGTGTGACATTCTTCTCACCTACATCTCACCTCCTCCTTTCAGTCTCCTGCATCATTTCTCTTTTTCTGTCTTTGTTTAATTGCACCATCTATATTTCTTTTTTATATCTACCCTGCTTTGCTTCTCCCTTTTCCTTTCTCTAGAAAACTCATTTGACATTCTCCATCAGCTTTCTCTTCTCAAGCAGGTGCTTGGATTCTGCAGATATAGGGACCAAACCTCTTGGTCAATTTTATCAAGAACATAGAGATTAAAAAAGAAAAAAAAAAAAGAGAGAGAGAAAAAATAACCCCACTTTACCAAAAAGTAGAATACAATGGTTTTAAGTTGAATAATGATGCTCACACCAAGATCAAAAGCACAGTGAGTCACAGAACTACAGATGCTCCTGTGCAAGAATTAATGTTGGAAACTAAATCCTTGAGCTTCCCAAACTAATTAACAGACAAAAGACCCAACATTTTTCATAGTGGGCCAAAAGAACATAGGAAAATACAATGGGTAAGAGGATTTAAATACTGTCAGCTTTTCAAAACAACCCTTCACTCCATGATCTAGAGCTTTGACACTCCCTGTCTGAAAATTCAACTTATATTGACATTTTCTTCTTTCTCTCCAGTTCAGTTTAGCCATGAATCACCTGTTCTGCTGCTCCTGGGTGCAAGCTGCTGTTAACAATCTGACATCCCTGCCACTGTGCACTAAACACATCGCAGGGCTTGCTCCTGCTGATTGCAAATGGGACACAGGGATCTCTCAGATAAAACTATTTGTTACGGGATCACAATGCATTTATACCTTGGTGGCCAGCCTTGCCTACCTAGCAATAAATGTTTTAGGCATAAGCAACTTCAATACAGAGGATGAAAATCTGGGATGGAGAATTCCTATCTCCTAAAAAACACAGAATTGTCTCTCAGTGAATTCATAATTCTGCCAAAACACTGAGGGGATCTACCAGGTGATTTCAGCATATCTAATTCTTATTTATTTTCCCAGTTCTGCATGCTTGAGTTTTTAAGCAACTTTGGGGATATTTATCCCAATTCCTGTATTAGGAGTTACTTGAAAAAATTCATTTGAAATTTGAAACTTTGCCTCAGTTTCGCAGCTCCACCTGACTGCAGCAACAACCATCAGCTCATTTGCAGGGCACAGCTGTTTTCATCACCCAGCTATCACCAATGACCACCTCACTTTTTATAAGAGATTAAATTACCTGAAATAAATATACCTGGAGATTTAAAAAAGCTGGCTGAGAGATATTAAAAACAGATAAATACCCCCCCCCCAAAAAAAAAAAACCCAACAGTTGGGGGTTTTTCTGTCTTGTGGGGGGAAAAAAGTTAGGACAATCAAGAGAAAACTAAAATTATTTTGCTTATGAAGAGGAAATATACATGTGAAACACAGAGTTAACAGCGGCTGACTTTGCCTTTTTTTATTTCCAAATAACTCCACACTTGGAAAATTTAGGTGTGATTTTCTTTTTTCCAATCTCCCCCCCAACCTCTAATTAAAAGTCACACTAAAAAAAAACCCTCATTCACTGATAAATATATGGAAACTTTAATAGTTACCAGAATAAGTGTGCTAAATGTGGATACAAAATTAAATGCTAAAAGGAGAGCTATTTATCATCCTGCTTTTACTTTCCCATTCACATATCTTATATACATATATAGTTTTTTCTTTGGAGGGGTTTATATTTCACAATTCTAACTCCCATCCTAACAAACACAGATTTTTTCCCTGAGAACAGCTGTGTGCTAAAGAGCAGGAATGTTACATACACTTTACCATTCCACAATTCAGGAAGCATCACAACATTTGGGACAACAAAATCGTGACCTACACGTCTGTCTAAAATAACAATATCACAGTTCTGAGGGCTGAAGGAATCCAGTTCCACACCCACATCCTTTTATACTAGGACTGTTCTTAAAGAACATCATTTCCCTTTCCCAGAGGCAGCTTCCAAGTGCTGATGGCAGAGCCCTCACTCTGCAGACACCACACAAATACCACAGCTTCACTTTTTGACATTAATGGGTTTTCTCTAACATATGATGGAGAAAATGCCTCATTTCTCCCCATCATCTCCCAAAGAGATGCTAAGTGTCTTCAGTCAGCTGTGACTGAAGCCACCATGTGTGACAACATTCTCACAGCTTTGAAAGGAACAGAAAAAATTTCCATAGTCTGGAGAAAGCAACAGCTTCTTGTATGCAAGGAAAAGAACCTGCCAGCTAATAAGAAAAATACTGTTATTTACTTTCACATTAGGAAACTGAGAATCAGACAGAACTTCAGCAATGTCATGAGGGATCAGAACACAGGGAAAGCAGTGAGGTTCAAACACAACAGTCACAACCATCATCAGGTGTTGATGCTGCTCATCCATAGGGAAGTGGGAGCAAACCACCTGTAAGAAGACATAAGGACATGCTGGATGTGTTAACCCATCCCATTCCTGACATTCCAGGAGATTCCACACCTGGTGGGCCAGGCACAGTCTCTGCTGCCAGGAGGGAGGTGGTGAAAGCAAATTAAAAGCTGCTACCAACACGAAATCAAAATTAATGATTACATGATTCTTGATTACAATTAGCATTTACAGGACACGACCCTGCCTTGGCACACCCACTCCAACTCCATCCACGATGCTCCCTTTCCCCTTCATGTGACACAGAATTCAGAGAAACATTTTCAAATTCCAGATTTTGGGATAAGAGATTTACCTATCTCACAAGGATATGGTGGCTTCCCCAATTCATTTTTAAAATGCAGATATTATTGAGCAGCCTGCTCCAGTGGAAAATGTCCCTGCCCATGGCAGAGGGGCTGCAAGGAGATGATCTTTGAGGTCCCTTCCAACCCAAAGCATTCAGTGACTCCATGATATCATTTATCTGTTATCTCACAACCAGGCACAGTCTCTGCTGCCAGGAGGGAGGTGGTGAAAGGAAATTAAAAGCTGCTACCAACATGAAATCACAGTTAATGGTTACATGATTATTCATTACAATTAGTGGCTACAGGACACGACCCTGCCTTGGCACACCCACTCCAACTCCATCCACAATGCTCCTTTTCCCCTTCATATGCCACAATCTTCGAATTCAGGAGAAGCACCTTCAAATTCTAGATTTTTGTTTAAGAAATTTACCTATCTCACAAGGATATGGTGGCTTCCCCAATTCATTTCTAAAATGCAGATATTATTGAGCAGCCTGCAGAGGGGCTGCAAGGAGATGATCTTTGAGGTCCCTTCCAACACCAAGCATTCAGCGACTCCATGATATCATTTATCTGTTATCTCACAACTAGAAACAAGTGCACTCCAGTGCACAAGTGCTGTAGCTCCAGCTCATTCTCACATTGCTTGTTGTGGTTTTATTTAGTTAAGAAATTTGCATGAAACATTCAGATGACACATGATACATATGTGCAGACACTTCAGAATTTTTTTTACCCCATTCCTGCTGTTGTTGAGTGAAATGATGGCATCTATCACAAAAGCAGAGAAGACTGTTACAACTCTACTACTGAGAGGCAGAATGTGAAGAAATGATCCTGAATGGAGAGGTTTTTTTAAATGCTGCTTGTCTTGTGACAAACAAGGCTTTGACTTGAGCTTCAGGCTGCACCAGAAAGCCAGGGCAGATCCCTACCAGTTATTCATTAAGCCAATTTTCTTGTGCACAATAAGCTACTAAGGTCATAATGAATATCCTATAATAGCAATTGAAGAAAATAGAAGAAATACATACCACAGTCAGGGCCTTTACTGTAGTACATTGAACTTGTTTTCTACTCCATAGGGTATCCACAATTTTATGTCTTTCTTCCACAATGAACTTTATAAGCAAGCTAGAGGATTTATCCTGATTTCACTTTCTATCTCCAGATTAAGAAGTCAGAAAAACCAGAGTATGTGCTGCAGCACATTATCTTCTTACAAACAAATCTCTAGCAATTTCAGGAAGAATATAGATTCTCACAGAATTCAGTTAACCTCTTGGGTAAAACTGTATTTCTAAGTATAACTCCATGAATTTGTAGACAACAAACAGGCAGTATAATTTAGTGTTGGCACAAAAAATGTTTTACTGAGCCGACATAGCTCACAGCACTAACTCTCTGAAGTACTCAGCAATTCAGGAAGGAAAGATTGAGAGAATGCTGGAATTAATTTACTCTACCACCAGAGATGGGCTCCACCTCTATAGATGGGATATGAAGTTCAGTTGCTTTCAATCCACACATATAATTACATTCCATTTTTTGTTTAACAGACACTGCAGAATGGGTTTTGTTTGTGGGTGCTTTTGTCCTTTTCTCATTTGTCTTGGCTCACAGGAAAACAGAAGTATTATGGGAGACAGTTACAAGGTATTTTTTCCCCCCAAACAAACCTTTATAGCATAAAAATACAGCATAAAAATACAGCACAGCTTTTGTTGAGTGGATAGAAGGATCTAAAATCTTCAGGTTTCAGGTACTATTTTAGAAACACAAATTTTTGTCTCAGCGTTAACTTCTGGTGGCATTCATAGAATCACAGAATCACCTCCTAAATCACTGCAATACAGGAGCAAAGACCCAGCATTTGTTTGACACTGCCTGGATGAATTCTCATCTCTTCAGTGGCTTTTGCTGTGCTCCATTTTCTGATGGCAATAAGATTTTAATCTGTGCTAACAGGTGACTGTCAAGTGAGGTTACAGCATCCAGGTAGGAACAAAGTGATGGCTGCTCTGAGTCAGTTCCTCAAAGGCAAAACCCTAAATCCAATTATAGCAATGCAGAATCCTCCTTCACGGGATTTACCCTGCTTTTTACAGACAGGTCATTCCAAAATACCCCCTCCCTTTCTCTACTGTTTTAATTCAAGTGGTTTTTATTTTTTTCTTTATTAATTTTCAAAATTTAGCTAGGAGAATCAGGGAGGGATTAGCCAGCCAGTGTTAAAGAAACTGAATAGAGGTTTTTGGTGTAATTTTCACTGACTCTATCAAATCATGCATTTTTATCATTTATTTAGTTCAAACTCAACATCTGATGCTTGGTTGCCTTTGATTCAGAGTGACAAGAAAAAAGTTTACTGTTAAAGATTAATCATGTTCTTCTGTTCCCACTCTCCTTCTGCTCTTAGATTTAGGAGGATGCACTCAGCTGTAGTTTTATTTTCACATTATGAAAAAATCTGGTTTAGGTTCCATGCATTTGTAATTTATTCTTCCATATTACTTACTCAATAGTAATGTAAGTAATGCATGTAATAAACACACATTTCATTCATTCCTTTTGTACTAATAAATGGTGAGTACTCTCAAAAAGTCCTTCTGTTTATCCATGATTCTAAAATGTGTAGTTTGTCTGTTTCTCTTTGTGCTTCCCACCTTTGAAACGTCCTTATGGTCATTACCTCTCAATTTAGCATCACTTGGAAAAAATCTAACTCTGTTTTTGGTACAGGGATCACTGCTACTTCCCCTCTCCCAACTGTTCCAAGGCCCAGCTCCCACCATCACCACACTGTAAGAAAATTCATGTGCTGCACACCTCGCCCATCACCCAATGGTCCTCATACCAAGAAATTATATTTTTTTCTTTTTCCCTGGAAATGTTCAAGGCCACCCTGGACAGGGCTTGGAGCAACCTGGGATAGTGGAAGGTGCCCAGGAGTTGGAACTGGGTGACCTTTACAAGTCCTTTCCAGACCAAACTATTCCATGGTTCTGTGATTTTCTCTTTTACTTTTGATGTTCATCTTCATTTTGTATAAAGCCTGCTGTGTCAGGAGCAGATCTGTCATTCGAAAACTTACCATGTATTTATCAAATCACACTCATTAATAACAAAAAAAGGAATAAACCCATTTTTTTGTCTTTAATAATCTCATTCATTTCTTATCTGAAGTTTAACAAAGCCATATTTTCACAGTAAGTAGCAATCCTTCCCACAGGACTGTCATCAATGTCTACAGAATTGTAGCTTTTATTTTAAATGGCATTTAAAAGAGCTTCTGTCATTTCTAGTTGCAAAGATAACTGCTGAAACATGAAAGCAAGAATATCAATGCTGTAGCTGCCTCCTAAGCCTGACAGATGCAGTGCCTCTGCTGCTGCTCAGAACAAGACACTGAACAGCCATGGTGAAATTAAAAAAAAAAAAAAAAACACCAAAAACCTAAACTGATGAAAAAAAGCCACATAAGCAACTTTTCTCACTTTCTGAGAATGACTCCCCTCCACTTTGTGTTGCTGCAAAGAAACTTGTGTGAAAACTCCTGTCTTTCCTGCTTGTCAAATATGGCAGGATTTGATGATAAAAAGAGACAATTAGGAAGAATTGAAATTGAAAAACATTCTTTCAAAAGCAAGCACAGGGTCCTGCACAAAGGAGAGGAGAGCTAAAGATGGGATCAGAGAGGGGAAGGTGAAGGAGGACAGATCACCCAGCTTCACTCTATGTTCACTGTTCTCTGGCAAAGTTTTTTTTTCCCTTTCTGGACTCCGATCATGAGAAGCCCATTTCCCCATCCATGATTTTTCAGCTGCAAGGACCTAGCAGGGCCCCAGCCTGAAGGATGGGACCACATTTGTGCCAACTCTACACACAGCACTGCAATTCCTCTGCCCTCGAGGGATGCCATGGCTGGCACACCAAATGGCAAATTTCTCTGTGATAACACAATCTGCCCCATTCCAAGAGCAGTATCTCATCTGAAACTTAAATCAAATTCTAAAACCATTTATTCAAAAAAAAAAAAAAGCCACATTCTCTTTCAACATAGAGGTAATCAAATATCTGGGCTGAATTTAATGGGTTTTATTTGATTCAATTACTACTGGGAGGACAAAGGTATTGGTGAGCTCAGAGCACTGAAGCAGTGCAATACACAAAAATACTGTGCATCATCAAAATCCTGACATTCAAGGGGTTAATTGCAATGCTAGAATGAAACATATAACACTAATGACCATTTATTGTCAATTGTTTGCAAATGTGTAGACAAAAAATGTAAATGGATTGACATATCCCTTTTGATAAACTAAATACTGAAAACCACGTCACCAGAAATAAGATTAACTATACATTAAGTGAATGAATTAAATAGAAAAGTTTAAAATACAAGACATCTTTAACAAGTGAAGAAACTTCATTTCTGACTAAAGGAATTGGCAACACTGGAATTTGAACTGAGAAAGCCTCAGTTCTACAATTACATCAACCTTTACTGCAGCTGCAGAGTTAAGTTATTGCCCTGGGATTGACTGAACCTTTCCCTGGAAATGACCAGAGCATTCTGAGCTGAAGGATGATATTTTTATGGACTGCTGGTTGCTTTTAATTCATTTATAGCACATTAAAATATAGTCACTCTTTTAGCCATTTTAACCTTGTTTGACACAAATGGTTGCACTTGAAATTCATTGACTTAAATGGTCCATGGAAGATATCATTAAGAATTGCTGTAGCAGATTTTTTTTTAAAACTTGCAATGCATTTAATTATTAATGTCCTTCTATCATTTATGCCCCATTGTTTTTCAGATTTTCCACATCTTTCACCTTACCTGTTCAAGGAGTTACAGAAGCCAGAACAAAGAATTCCAGATACAAAGACATTCAGAGTTATCACCAGACCTTGCAATAGTCCTGAGTGTCTGCACTGTGAGTTTTGGTGATTATATCCAAATATCCAAGGCTAGGCTCAATAACAAACTGAGGGCAACACTGTCATTTACACAAGACAGTATGGAGATAGGCTCATACACCAATGAGAATATTTATCATGCATATATAAATGCATTATTTTTTTATTTGTTCCTAATTTAGTATGACCTCTGAAAATAATTGTATTTTTGTTTCTTTGGTCTACAGTATAACTTGAGGAATACAGGTTAGCTCACTGGTTTTTAGTAGCAAAAGGGCCCATAACCTTCACAGACTATTAATTTTCCTAAGTTTTCCTTGAACAACTCCAGTGTTGTTAAGATTTAAATGTCATCTGGAAACGCTGATCTCCTTTCTGTAAAATCCAACATCAGAGTGACAGGCAGGGCTTGCCTTTGACACAAAAAAGGAAAAATTATCCCATAAAACTACCCTAATTCATCTAGCTTGTCTTTATTTCTATATTTGTTTTTATGTATGTTAAAACACTCACTTCTTTTGTAACATTGCTGAAGTAGTCAAAGACAATCTGTTTTTTTTTCTGTACAAAAATAGAATTGTAAGAAGAAAGACCACTAAACCAAGAGTTATTTATTTATCTTTCTTGGAATCATTACCTATTAGCTATTCCTTTCAATCATTACCTATGATTTTTACTGTTTTGTAAATAAAATGGGACAAACCTCTTCCCTCTGGTTGCTATTTCCCAGCTGTAAACCAAAAAGTAAATTCTTGTTTCTCATCTTGGAGTAATTTATCCCAATCCCATAAGAGCAGCCCCAAGAACAGGGCTGAGCCTCACCACCATCACCTCCAACTTCCAAAGGGAATAGATGGACCATGGAAGTGGATCTGGAGAGAGGGAAACAGCTGTATGAGGAAGCAACTGAATTGAAGGAACAGCAAAATTGAAAATATTGGAGCTCTCAAGGTGACTGAGAGCCAGGGAATTTCAGGTTAAAGGGCTATTGCAGAGGTGCCCATAATTTTCTCAAGCTCAAGTCAGTGCTACATAAATCAGTACAGAAGAAAATACTTTTGGAAAAAATAAAACCCAGCAAACCAAACCCCAAAAGATTATTTTGGAGGAAGAGAAGGGAAGAGTACAGCTAGGAGCCCAAAATTCTGTATTCCTATAAAATAAAAGCATTTATCTTAAGATATATATTATATATGCTCAGTAGAAAAACAAAAGGGTTTATTACATGTGTGAAGACTAACAAGAAAATCACATAATTCCTCTAAGACTTGGGTTTTCTGTGAGTGCTGATTTATACAGATTTACACAGCCTGTGTTCAGATCACAGATACACTGACTGAGTCTCATCTCACCAATTTTCTTTCCTAATCTTTGTGGAAAATTATCTGACAGGAGGTCATGGAGCCCAGAGCTCCTGGTAGCTAAGAATGTGTTCTTCCCTTTCCTGGCCATGCTCTAAACCAATCCTAATCACCACAAAATATCAATTTAGCACTTTCCAGGAGAGCATTAAATGGCACAACTCAGCTTTAATGCCAAAAAGCAGAAATACAATATAAAAACAGAGTGTTCAGTGTTGTAAATTCCTCATAGCCTTGGACACCATTTCTGGACATAAAGGGGGCTCAAACACACTGAAAAATCTCCTTTGAACTTTTTAAGCTCTTTATAATTTGTTTGTGATGCTGCTTAATACCCCAAAGAAAGGAATAACCCAAAGAAAGGAATCCATTGACTCACTAAAGAAAAAAATCATATTAAAAAAGAAACAAAGGAGTAAAGACATCTGCAAACCCTTTTCATTGCACATCTCTATACTTTCATGTCTTTCAGTAAAGGTGTGTTTTCTAGAGGAAAAAAAGCTGATATAACAGGAAAGTTAAAATTTCAGGAACAACAAACAATCTGCTTCAACTTCCCAAATATGGCATTAAGGAAGCATAAATGTCTCTGTTTTGAACACATATATGGAACTAGAAATTAAGTAATGAAAGCATTTTTTAATGTATCCTGACAAAAATTTGGGTTTAGTTAACAAAAACTTAACAGAGAGTAGCAGTATCCCGTTATCCCCAAGAATGCAGAACCCTGCCCATCATGTGCCTTTTTCATACCTGCACAAGAAGTATGGAAATAAAACTTGTCCCCTGACTTTTTAACAAATGCATTTTCATTTTCAGTCTCTTCTTCCTTTACAAGCTGTGATTTAGCTCAGGCTGGGGAAGCATTCTAGGCAGAAATCACTTCACACTTGTTCCATGGATAAATTTTCCTCCTAGACACCTCCTGTTGCCTGGGCTGTTCTATGTTTTCAGAAAGTCGTGGGAATCTTATTAGAAACTGTTTTCCAAGGAATCTGTGCAATTCACTGGGCAGATTGAATTGTAGGAAAAAAGAAAGTCTAGTTCACCAGGTTTCCTCCAGAGCTGGGAATACAGAAGCAGCAGCTTCCATGGGTATACATATATATATATATATATATATATATATATATATGTATATATATATATATATATTTTTAGGATTGGTAATTCAGTATGAGCAGAACAGAATGTATTTTCTATATAGGAAGCAAAAAAATCAAAACAAAAGTATGGAATAGCCAAGAATAGTCCTAAAATTTCTGCACAGCAACAAAGAAACCAAAGCTTTTAAAGTCAAATAAGAACAACTTTTACAGGGTATTTTTCTTCTCATGCATTCAATGCTTTGTCCAGAGTTACAGTAACAATTACCACAACAATAACGAGCTTTGCTAAGACCATTCATTACAATTTTATAAGAAAATAAAGCTCTAATGCTTCATGTCCTCAGTGAAGAGCAGGTAAACTCTACATTTATTGCTGGGATTTCTTCAATAACTAATCCACACTGAATTATCAACACATTATGACAGTCAGCAATCCAGATGACTGACAGAGCCTCTCCTTCCAGTTTTTAATTCCCAAAATTTCATTTATTTGGGCTATTATTGCTCTGTTACCTCCATTTAACTTTTCTGCCTACATTTGGTAATAAAACAATTACTACAATGTGTTTATTTAGATTATTATATATAACATACAAACACACACACAAATATATATATATATATATAGATAGATAGATAGATAGATAGATAGATCTATATATACACACACACTACTTATTCATTACTTGACCTAACTGAACTCTTATGTCACAGACTAATCTGCAACAAAATATTCCCAGGGGGTTTAAAATGTCCCTGCACAATACTCATTATACAATACTCATTATAAATGGAAAATTAACAAGGAAAGTTGCTTAAATATTCCCTCCTATTTCCCAGAGACTGGAAATTAACATTTTGAAAGTGGATGCAAATTAATTTTGGTATCTTATGGTCTTTAGCAATACATAAGTCATATTGTTTCTCAAAATTACTAATAAATTAAACTGCTGGTGTATTCTGAATTTTGCTACAGCATCTGCCTAATACAGTAAACACTTACTCCAACTATATCACTCATAAAATTCTGTTATTCAAGTTAACAGGCCAGAAATTGTTACAAATATTGCTCACAAGTGTGTGCACAGAGACTATGAAAACTCCACATTTAGACAATATCTGTAGGAACTGTGACACAAATACACCTAGAGAAATGATAATATAACTAAATAACTAAATAAATGGAAGAGTAAATGCTGGGTCAAATCTTCCAAGAAAGAAAAAAATATCAAACTAGGGAAAGAAGAAAGTGGGATTTTCATTTTTTGATCCTAGGTCTTCAAGTTGTACAGATCTTTAAGAAATGTTATAAATTGCAGTGGAATAAACTTAATAAATTATTTTGATTTTAGAACAGGAAGACTAATGGGCACAATGGTTTCTTGTTAAATTACTGGGCAGTTAGTAACTCTAATTGCACAATATTCCTACTTTGGGAAAAATAATCCAGCATGATCTCAAAAGAGAGTAAGAAATTAAATCCAAATGAAGGACATGAATAACTTCAGACTCACTGGGAACAACCAAGCATCTTTCCTTTTTTTATTCTGTTTTTGAGATGCCAGTGGCATCGGGGATTTCCTATGTGCTGAATTCTCCCAGTTCTACAAAAAGTCCAGTTCTAGCTGAGTTTTTTGCATTCTCAAATGGACAAGAGGCAGAACAGCTGCTGCACCACTTGGACTGAAAATCATCTCTACTCCATAACCATTTCAAGCTAATTTACTTTCTCATTATACTTGAAACATATAAAATACAAGCAAGCCAGGCTATGAGATCACCAACTAATCCCTTTTCCTGCTGCACAAACATGAACACATCTCCATTTTTCTCAATTTCTCCCCTATAGTTTCTTGTTGCTGCTGAAATGTGTTTCTGATGGGGGGAATCGTGATATTTCACATCCTGTGGTCAAAAAGTGGGATTATTTTCACTGCCAGGAAGACTTGAGGATATATAAATACTGTATTTTTTGCTTCACTGACCTATTGATCTGGTACGAATCAACAATGACAAACACCAAATTTCCTGTTCCCTTCTCAAAAAATCACAGTTCAAATTACGTAACACAGGGAACATCTCAATTTAGAATTACTTGAGAATATCAGAAAAGAGAATTTGGGAAATGTGATTTGTCTTCTCCCATTGATATTATCAGGAGTTCTTTAAAGCAAAGCATTACAGAACATTTCCTTTCTATTGATTCAACTCTTAATCCAAAGGTAACTGTTGGGTTTTCTACATTCTGATCCAACCAGGGTGTTCTAATCAAGCCCATTTTGTGTGTGGGTGTGTGGGAGGGGGCACAAGGAGTGTGCTTGGGGCTGGCTTTATTGAAAAGAAGGCTGAGAAGTTTTCTGGTGAAAGACTCTGTTGACAAATGGTGGTTAGGAGAAGAAAACTGGTTATTCAATGAACAAAGTGGTGTGTAATTTATTTTACTTCGTTAGATGCTGAATTCTTCAAACACTGCTAGGAATTAGAATGCTTTGAAACCAATTATTGTAAGTACATTTAATCACAGCTTTGAAGTTACTTTCAACATAGCATGTTCCTTTTGATTAAATTATATCTTTCTGCCATTCCACCAAAAGTACCCAGTTCAAGGGCAGAAGAAAAAAAAAACAAAAAACCCAAACCTTTCAAAAGTCATAAATAAAAACAACAATAATTTTGCTGTTTTTTTCTGAAATATTTCCACAACCTCCTATTGCTACAAGAGTACCAGTTCCTGCAGAAACTTGAATAAAATTTTGAATGCATAAAAATTATCACAAAATTAAACAATTATGTCATTATATATGGTACAATTAATTCCAAGCAGAGAAGCAGAACAGCAGAGAGCAGAAAGATGAACTAAAAATGCACTTGCAAGGTGCATAGATTTTTTTTTTTTGAGCAGAGATTAAAGGAGTTAAATAGACTCTCTCTCTCACCTTGCTTCTTTGTATGTACAGTACTGGTAATTCAAGCTCTCTGTTATGTGATATTTCTCTTTATCACGATAAATGATGGCTGAAAGGAGCAATTTTGGTTCAAGCCTGCCTCCTGCTTGAAAGAAAATTTTGGTTCAGTGATTTAAGCAAGGCAAAGCACCATGAATCTCATCCCTATTCCTGACTTGGACAGGAGCAACTGGAAATGGGATCAGTCCAGTGAAAGAGCTGTGATTTAATTCTAAATCACAAACACAGCTCAAGGAGCTCTGCTGATCTCAGTGATCCCCAGTCACCTTCCCTATTCTCAAATGTGCATCTTGTACTTCAGTGATTTCACTGGATTTCAATTCCTCTGTAAAGCTCTGAGTGAAAAGAAAGAATGTTTTAATGCTCTTCTGAGCATTTTTTTCTCTTTTCTTTTGCAGTGTAAATACCAAGTTACTTTTGCAGTGTAAACACCAATACATTAATGCAGGACTGTGCATTACTTTAAGTCCCACCCCTGGAAGTATTCCAGTCCAGGCTGGATGGGGTTGGAGCATCCTGGGATGCTGGAAGTGTCCCTGCCCATAGGGGGTGGAACTCAATGATATTTAAGGTCCTTTCAGGTTCTCTCACAAATAACCAACACACTAAAGTAGAGAAAAGCACTTTTTCTTCCACTCTTTCTTAGGATTATTAACTGGCTGCCCAGCTTGTAATAATAAATGGTAAATTACCTTATGGCAGAAATTAATATATTTGATAGCATAATGTTTTACTTTTGTTTTTTGCATTTCCATTTCTACAGCATGGACTCTTTATTGCCATTGGCTGAAGGATTGGGGAGGTTAACTGGGTAAGACATATTTTTTAAATCTGCAGAGAAGTGTTACAGCCTTAAACAGCCAGAAAAGTCCCACAGAAACAGAGAAACAAAAGTAGATCTCAGTGGGCTAATTTGTCTTAGCTTTGTAAATAGAAAATATTACCAAAGCTGTTTATGTGGACCACCAGAACTAAAACCAAGAGGAAGGAGGTGGGAAAAGGCAAAGAGTGGCCTGGAGTATCTTTTGAGGGCAGTTAGAAGTTTCTAGAGAAAAAGTAGGTTAAGGAGGTAAAATAAGCAGCAATATTTTAGCTGATCAAATAGAGATGTAGCAGTATAGAAATAATGAGATATCAAAGGGAAATAAAAGAACATGTACTGAATATTATCATCAACACTGGAGAACAAAAGAATGAGAGAACACCTCTTTCTTCTTCAACTCCAAAGCACAATATTCAACAAATAATTGCAGCCTATCCCCAAAATGTCACCCAGGTAAAAGGAAAACAAAACAACACCTTAATGGCACAAAGCAGTGGTTCTGCTTGTTCTTTTTACTTTCTGTCTTAATGACATATTCCATCAGTTCTGAATTTGTCAGAAACAGTGATTAGAGGAGAAAAAAAAAACTCTTTTGTTATCATCTACCTTAAACTTCAAAGCAGCAGGGACAGTGAGTGAAACACAACTCTATCAAAGTGAGCACTTCTAATCCTTAAGTTTGATATTTATAAATTTACAAGGCTTTCCTGGTCATGTTGCTCAGAACTATCACAGGAAAAGCACATCACAGAAACTGTAAATATTCTGAGGCACTTCGTTCTGTTTTGCCTCAATCTGAGGGTTCAGTGCACACAGCCTATCGAGAGTTGGGGGAAAACCAAAATCTCAAAATATTTTCCCTGCCTGCCTCAACAGAGAAAGACTCATTAAATGTTATCAAGTATCACTCACTCACTTGGTGACATTCATTAATTTCAAGCATTGGTCAACCAGTTCAAATCTACATTTTATGCAGGGAATTTTCCTTAGCATATCCCACACCCCTGCTCACCCAGGCTGTCCTTGTTATCATGCTCAGCCTATCTTTGAACATCCAGATCACCAGGATCTGAAATCATGGCTCAATCTGTTTTGCACAGGATGTTGATAAACCATTCCTACCTTCCCAATCAATCAATAAATAAATTTCCATTGTGTAACTGAACTACTGGATAATTTCTAAGTAAACTAAACGACCCCCCTAATATTCGAGTACCCTGAAACTGCAGAAGATTTTGTACTGAGTTTTTGTGGCAAACAGGAATATCTCTGCTGCAAATACCAAATTCTAATTGCTAAGTAAAAAGTAATTTGAAGTCTGTTTGTTGCGGCCCGTATAATTAGGACTAATATTTTAATAAAATTCTAATTCTTAAGCCTTTGATACTTGTAACTTCTAAACCAGCAACACATGGTTTTTATTGATGGCTTTTATTTATCCATGCTCAGCTTTTAGACCAGCAGTATTGATGTAAAATATGCCACACTACACAGATTTGCATTATATGGGTTTCTGATTTCTTTTTTATTTAACTACATCTTTTTCAAATTTTACAATGTCAGCTCCTTAAATGGACCAGCTTTCAATAGCTAAATGCAGTGATTGTGTATTTCTAAATCACAGTCAGATTCAACACAAAACAGAATTTAGGAAATTTATGGTTATACCTGAACATTTTTCTTAAATATTTTCTCTTCATTTTGCTTTGTTTCCTTTGGATTACTGTGCAGGGCAACAGGACAAACTTTCTGGACTGACTTTACAGGAGTCTTGCACTCTTAGAGCTTGTGATGCTGTCATTGAAACACTTCTGCATGAGGTAACAAAAAAATGCAGACAGAGCTGTAATTATGCAAATGTGTAAACTCAGTGACAATGCACTACCAGGGTCCAAAATAATTCCAGAGACAAAGAGGAAGGGAACAGCAGGAAGCAGAACTCCCTTTGGGTTGTAATCTACAGCCAAATAAATGTCAATTTATAAACTACACAATAAAGGCTTTAATAGCTGGGGTGATTTTCAATGTATACATATCAATGCATGGAAAAAATACAAGAAGAGCCCCAAAACCCATAACTCATGACACTTTGAAAGGCATATATATATATATGTATATGTATATATAGTTTTTCCTATAATATTATCAGCAAATACTACTACTACTACTACTAGCAATAATAATAACAATTATAATAATATTGCTCTCCCATATTCAAAATTTTCTAAATTATTCTGATCTGAATATTTCCACAATTCCTTATTAATTACAAGGCTTCCTGCAATATTTTGCAGATTCTAAGTCAGCACTGTTGTATCTAGAGGTTTAATTTCCTACCATAATTATAACTGGACTTCAAATCTGCATGATCTTCCAGAGAATTGTCAATACATAACTGAAAGTAAAGAGACAGACTTCTACTAAAAAAAAAAAAAAAAAGACCATGCAAAATATTTAAATTCTTATTAGAGGAGGAATGAATTTTAAATATATTTTTGTTAATCTATCACACACTTTGACATTCAATTTGCTTTACAAAATGGCATCATGTAGAGCTGCCAAAGAAAAGTCACCATGCTAGGAAGCTTGTCAGTTCAGTCTTTTACTCACACTGGAAAGAAAACCATCTTTAAAATATTAAATACAGCTGTGGGTTTTAGTCCCTCGGTAACTTCATGGCTGTGACCTTCATAAAAGACTTGGCAATCTCACAGTCATAGAACTCATCCAGGATATTAAGGAGAGCCATTGAAGGTCAGCACCGAATTGTTCTGATTAAATTCAAAATATAAAATCAGATTTTCACTGTGCATTTTCTTGCCCTTTCATAATTTAAATTCTCTTTGGTAATTAAAGAATACAAAAAATGCCTTAAGAGTGAGATTATCCTTTGGTGACCACTGCAGGTAGTTTATAATGTGGCTTATTTTATAACACTGATGTTCTGAATCAGTGTGCAATGACAAGGGAAAGGAGAAAAAGAACAATCATCAAAACATGATAAAACTATTCATCCTGCTCCTAATTCATCATCTGGCAGATGTCAAACTGACCATGACCAGGCACCTACAGCAAATTGTTTGAGGGAAAATTTGGTATGTGATGGAAAAATAAAAGAGATTTAGGAAGAATCAGAAGAAACACAATCATTTTAAATTCCTAGTTCCATTAGGCTTTACCTCATTCCAGCAATATCAGAGAAGGGATTGTGGGTGAGAAGTGGTTTCAAAGCCACAAATGTGTCCCACAGCCACCCTTAGGGCTGTCATGGAGCTGCTCTCACAGCAGCCTCAGGAACCAAGATCCTCAGTGGGACCAGCCAGTGTGGGGTCACCCCACTGCAAGGAGTCATGGGATGGTTTGGGTTGGAAAGGACCTCAAAGAACATCCAGTAACCCCTGCCATGGGTGGGACATCTTCCACCAGCCCAGGGTGCTCCAAGCCCCATCTCAGCCTGGCCTTGGGCCCTTCCAGGGATCCAGGGGCGGCCACAGCTGCTCTGGGCACCCTGTGCCAGGGCCTTACCAACCTCACAGGCAATAATTTCTTCCTAATATCTAATCTAAATCTACCTTATTCCACTTTAGTGAATTAGCAGCCCAATGGTTAAGCAGAAAAAAATCTAAACCTTGCAAACCATAAATAATAATTACTCGTGTTACAATAATTTTAAATTATTATGGTCAAATTTACAATACAATTGTTCAACAAGTACCATCATTTATGAAGAGTAATGAGATGTTTTCATCCTAACACCTAATAGTCACTCTGTAGGTATCTGCAGTCTAGGCTGAGACCAAAATGCCAACTGAGACAACAAGAAAAATCTAATTTGTCTCCCACACATCAAAAAAAATCAAAGTGAAAAAGATCAACATCCCCTAGGTAAGAGCTGATGCTTTATGATCATTCTTAACATGGGTTTTGCCGTATATTTAAAAAAAAAATCAGAAATAAGCCAATAGCTACTGTACATTCTCCTCCTCATTATTTATATTGATGGATGCTTTCTCAACTCTCCCATGCCGGGAAGAAACCACACCCTTCACTGCAGAGAACCAGCACTCTGCAGATTGACGAAGCCTCCTATTTCTACAGAAAACACCAAAATACTTTCCCCAGCAAACATTCCAACATTGTCACCATGCCCTCTCTTTCCCAGATGGGCTGTTTGTAGCAGAGGAGAAGGGACAGGAGGAAGGAATTCCAGCAAAGCACAAACCATGGTGTTTGTGGGACAATAAACACCACCCCAAGTAGCAAACACAGCTCTCTAGAATATTCAGCAGTTTTCAGAACTGATTTTGCCATTATTTCTAGGACATGTTTCTGTGGGGGAAAGAATCACAGGGAACCTGTGGTCACTGTTGTCAATAGATTTTGTGCATGAAGAAGAACATATTGATCTGCACTTTCAGTCTGGCCTGGTAGCTAATGTCTAGCACCTAGCTGTGACTATTTAGCTACATCATCTAATAATGACCAGTGATTTAAGGTGTAACTTACTCCTCAATTTTAGGACTAATGTAAAAAAAAAAAAAAGAAAAAAAAAAAAAAAAAGAAAAAGTCAGTATGTCATTTATTACAGTCCGCAATTTAGACCCAAAGTTCATCTCACTTGGGGAAGGCTCTTCTGCTGTCAAGAGCTCCATCCAGAGCAGCAACCGAGCTGCACACACACCAAAAGCCATTTGTGCATCCTAAAAATACTCCCATGATCCCAACACACTTTGTTTCACAGAGCTAACTTAAAGAATGCTTTTGTGGCATCCCCTGCAAAGCCAAATCATTCAAAATACAGCCAGCTTTGATGTCACTGGAGTCAGTATATTTGGGTGAGTCTGTCCCAGAGCTCTCCTTACCTGCGCTGCCTCAGCCTCCTTGCTCACCTCATGGGCTATGCACACAGAATTCCTAGTTTTCTCAAGGTGGAATTGGCCAAGGGACCTGCAGAAGAGACTCAAACCCACCCAAGTGGATTGCTGACCACGTCTCCCAAAAAGGGATGTTCAGTGGTGCCCAATGTCTCAAACAAGAGTCATTTGTGGAAGGAAAATAAAGTCTTGTGATACTCTAAGTGGGGATAGGGGCTGCAGCTGTCTAGGGCACAACTTCATTTCTTGGGAAATGCAAACCACCTTGGGAATGCTCCATAATGAGCTCGAGCAAGAGACAGGCCAGTAAAGTAGTACTAAAAATAGTATTTTCAGAGCCCTGACATCCTTTGACAATTTAGGAACTACCCAGTTTCATTTCTGAGGCGGCTGAAGTACTCTGAAACTTACTTTTTAACAAGAGAACTTCAGGATTATTGTGGGATGTCTTGAGCTGCTTCACATCTCACCACCCAAGCTGATCAACCATTTAAAGAAACAACAAGTAATATGATTTAAAATCAAATATTCAAATATGTTGTGTCTTATCTACTATAATAAAATAACTTGATTCATTAGTCCAAAGCTGTTTTTCTTTTTCAAAGCACAGCCTGAAAGTACAAAATAACATCAGGTCACTCTTCAGACTTTCATCCTGTGCTGTGTGCTGCTCTCAGATGAAAATTATAATGCTTTAAAAAGGAATGTAAGGAAAAGCCTAGAATCATGTCTAACACAAACAGCCCATGACAGGGCTTTTCTTCAGATTTTAGCTCTACCTCATTAACAGGAAAAGTTCAACTAATTGGAAAGTCAAACTTCCCACTTTCTTTGCTTTGCTTATTGCCTTTCTAATGAATTTCTACACTTTTACAACATTTCTATCTGCATTACTTAAAATGGCAAAATGATGTCTGTGATTGGACAAGTGTCTTCCCTAATACACCGTAAGGTGAGATGTCTCATAGTTTGACAACATTTAACAAGATCTGCTCATTTCTGCAAATCCCCTGTTGCCCAAACCCTTGATTAGACAGTGTTTCTGTGAAATCCAGCTATCTAATTAGCTTGTTTGATTATTTGAAATAAAATTAGGTCTCCAAAATTGTTAAATCACCGCGTACATTTCCATCACATTGATTTGCTGCAAGTGGAGAAAAGCTGAGTACTTCTCACCTGAACACTTCTCATCACACAAAAAGAATGACAAATCCATGGCTCTGCACCAGTCTGCCCAAGTTAAAACACCAGGGACAACTCGTGAAGAGTGGTCTAGACCCTGTTTATGGAAAGGGGCTGAAGGAGATTCCTGTCCCATTTGGATTAGGGGCAGACTGGAGCCAGGATCACCTCCACCCTCAGCTCTTTACACTTCCACATCACCGAGGTGAACACTGTGGGGATGGTGACTCCGCCACTTCCCTGGGGAGCCTGTTCCAATGCTCAACCACCCTTTCAGCAAAGAAATTTTTTTAAAATCCAACCTGCACCTCTCCTGGATCACCCTGAGGCAATTTCCCCTTGTTCTCTCCATTTCTTATCTTCATGCATGCTGAAACTCAAGGCACTACATCATGTAATCAGTGGCAGAGCTTTCATCCCTTGATGTCATCTGCTTAGCAACCACAGCACACCCCAGGGAATTCCACTCCCATGACAGAATATTTCCATTCTTAACAAAAGGGGGATAAAGACAGTCCGTTCCACATAATCCCATTTTGCTCCTCCATATTAAAATTCTGTTGGACTCACTCCTACTCATGATTAATCTCATTACTCTTCAATTAATTTGGGAAGACCAGAAACTCATTTTACACTACCATAATTATTTCTGTAACACCAGCCAAAGCAAATTACCTTAATACACAACAAATCAACATGTGACTGCTCACATTAAAGGTTCTTCCTCCCAAAAAAGAACACACAGATTAAGGAAATGTAAGGAACTCACCTAACATTGCAAATGAATGTAGGAGAAATGGAAGGAATGCATGTCAAACCCACAAACTTATTTTCCCCATCATCACATCCTGTTAAACTGCTGGCTGTAACTTTATTACTCTTCCTCATTTTTTTCTCAAGCATTCACTTCTTATTTTGATCCCCTATTTGTTGTTAAAATGGCAGTAATGTTTTATAGAAATAGCCTAAAATTAAGACATTGTGTTTATCGCTGCAAGTTTTCAATTCCTTCCTCGACATTCTTTTCCAACATTACAATGAAACCTCTGGAAAATCTAATTTAAAGAGTAATTATCAAGTTGTATTAAAAACAAATAAAACCAACCCACCCTGATTTGTCACAATTATTCAGCTGGAGCTAACTCTCAGCCAAAGGTCACTCAAAGACAACAAACTGGGTGACATCAGCATAAACTTCGCTTTGTATTTCAGTGCTGCTGCTGGGGTTATGACTAAGAAATAACAATAACAAAGTACAGCCCCTCAGTGGAAGCTCAACACTCCAGTCTAGGACCATTTTCTATCATTTTAAGGCAATTTTAAGAAAATTAATTACCAAAATGCTTGGCTGTAAACAAGCTCCTGGAACAGAGCTTGGGAGGTTGCCCATGGGAGGGGTGGAGTCATCGTTTCTGGAAGTGTTAAGGAAAAAAGGCAGAATTGGAACTTCAGAACATGACTTAGTGGCCACGGTGGTATTTGGTCAAGGTTGGGCTTGATCATGGAGGTCTTTTCCAACCTTAATGATTCTGTAGGGATTTGAATCTGATCTCGTTCTTTTCAGCTTTGAGAAGATGCAAAGCAGCTCTGGAACTGTCCACCTAAATTTAACACACTGTACTGCATGACTTATCACAACATCTGCCTTCAAATATATTATTCAGCTGAATATGAGCACTGCCTCCACATTCTTTTAATCAACTTATTAAATTGCACCAAGTTTCTAAACATTATATGTAAAACGACAGGTTAAAAGGATAATCATATACACAGCGTAGGACCAGAGTATTCTCTTTTTAAGAACAAAATGACAAAGCTAAATATATATTGGAGGGCTTAGCATCTCTTCAGAGATGAGTAGATGCAGCAGTTCAGGTTCTAAATGAAGAAAATGGTCAGTAAGAGATGGTTATTTGGAAGCTTGGCCAGCAATCAATAAATTAAGGGATCTAAAATAGGATAATCAGGTTGGACATTTAAAATGAACAACAATAATTACTATTTCATACAGTATCTAATTAAATTCAGAAACTCATTGTTGCGGGGAAGCTCAAACATATGAGTGGGTTCAATAAGTCTTTAGCAAAAAGAGTGGATTATGGGTCCACAGATGGCTATTAAAGCAGCGATTCACATGCTAATTTCAACTCAGGAAGTTTCTAAATCACAGCCTGTGGAAGCTTGGAAGGTTCAGCAGGGAAAAGCTCACTCCACACTTTCCATGCTCCTGGAACTCTGTTTAACAGAGAGCTGAAGGTCTGGTCTGACCCACTCTGACAGCTGTGTCCTGGTCTTACTCATTGCTTCCACGAATTTCTCTCTTAAAAATAAATCTGCCTAAAAATAAATTGTCCTTTTTTATCTATTTAAATATATATCTATTTTATATCTAGTTAAATTGGCCTGTTTTTATCTCTGGAGATAGCAGAGAAGCAAGTATTTTCTGCTTAGCTTGAAAGGTGGATACAAACTTCAGTATTTCCCCAAAATTTTCAAGTTCAGCCTTGTTTATCTCTATGGGACACTCTGGGCTCATGTGCTGCTGTATTGTAAGAGACCTCAAGATCATTTGAGATGGAAATACATTTCTAAATGTTGGAACTGACAGGAAAATATCTGCAGGTGGTGCTGGTAAAAGTTCTCACAAAAACACATTTGTTTAAGGAATTGAACCATTATAGGAACGAAATAGGGTTTTTTTTCCAAAAGACAATAACAATCAAAATGCAATGTACTATAAGTAAATTTTTAATATTGTAAAATTTCAGTACTGTATCTGTGTGATTAAATTCCCTGGTTAAGATGGCAAAATAATTACTCATCAAGCCCAGCAAAGTGCTTTTTTCTGCATGCATACTCCTGTGACAAAGTACAGTATTTCATTTAATTTTGGAGAAGATTACCACCTACCAGAAAAGGGATATAAAATGCAGTAAATCAAATTACAAGCAATAACACTGACTTTGGGGGTTTTTATTTAGTATTTTCATATTTTATTTTAGTTTTGTAGTGACAGCTTTTTTAAATGCAATTGTGTTCTTTGAACATAATAACAACAACACCTGGCACTTAGAAATTCAAATTATGTGTGAATTCTTTTGAAAATAACAATGATTTGATTCCCAGGCATCAAGTGGAAGCTACCAGTCACAACATGACAGAGAAGAGAAAAATGTTTACCAAGAGGAACAGAGTTGTGGTACTTGACTCCAAGACTGGGAAGGGGTAGAGATTCATGTTCCCAGGTGTTTCCTTACAGATAAAACTCCATAGAAAAACAATTTGGGAACTCCTTTCTCATTCTTTTTTCTCAAGGTTCTCTCCCCTCACACAGCTTTCCACCATTTCTTTTTCTCAGCTCTAACACAAAAAGTCTTGTTTTACACCCAAGAATAACATGACTTTTATTTTGTGGTCAGTTTGCCACAGTACTGTTGAGCCTGTGCTATCATTTCTTTGGTGCCAGGACTTTGTCACTTCAAAGGCACAAGGAAATTCTTTAGGATTGATATGACTTTTCAAATTAATCTTGAGATTGGCAACTTTGAGACTTGACACTTTTAGTGTTTGATGTATACTGGTAAAATTACAGAGGGAAGTTAGCTCTTATCCCATATATAAGAATTTAGCTGACAAAAAGTCAATAATATGAGCAAGAGATTTCCCAAGTGCAAGCTCAACTCAACAAATAATTTCATGGTGATTAGTACCAATAAATCACTCACACTGCTTCAAAAATGTTACAATATTAAAAATGGTGATGAATAAAGAAAGTAGAGACAAAAATTAAGTTCTGCTCCATTCTGCTGTTTGCTTTGAATGATAGAATTGTGATTATGGATGTGTAGTTTGATTAGAAGTATGTAATATCACATGGTAGAAAACTTAAGAGTTTAAGGTGTTAGAATATAGTAATATGTGAAGCTAAAATAGAGATTTTAAGGCTGCCATTAGTTGTTCTTCTTCACCTTCTTCTTCATGAGTTTAGGTAATATTTTGTAATTAGACAGAAAAGTTCACATTACAAGACACAAGTATTTAGTTATTGAGTTAAAAATAATTTGTGTCATTTCTTAATTAAATAGTTTAGTTTTAAAAAACCTTGTAGAAAAAATTAGTTAACCATCTTGTACCTCGTTAGTGAAACACTGCAGAACACACACCTTGCAAGATTGTGCTATAGATAGAAAATAATAAACATCTAAGTCTAAACATGAAATATTATCTCAAGAACTTCAATCCTGACCTTAACAGAAGTAGAAAAAAAGCTGAAAAAACAACACTGGGGAAAACCAAAGAATGAAAAAGATGAAGAACAGGCAATTTAGAAGACAAAAGGGGAAAAAATATAGTCAAAGCACAACATAAGTAATAAACATCAGGTTCTGAAAACAAGAAAGAAAAGAATGAGACTCAAACAAAACAAGTTGTTTCAGTGAAGAAAAGAACACAGAAGCTTTTCATTTTGAATGTGAAATACATACAAACAATAGAATGTGCATCCTGCTCTTTCAACACTTTCAAAAATACCTATTAAAAAAGCCTTGAACAAGTTACAAGCTGCTCTTGTGAAATCTGAAGCTTCATTTTGAAGACATAGCAAAGACAAAAGCAGAATGTGTTGAAATGCATTACTTGTCTTCTCCTGAACACTGTAATTGTGCTTACTCTGTATCCTGCATGCAACATTGAGTCCCTCAGTCCGCTGCCAGGTTTTCATTCCATATTGTGTATTATCGAAGTGTAAAACTGCTGAATGCGCCCCAGCACCATTTTAATCATTACTATAGACAATGTTCCAAGCTGATGTAATCAAATGCCTTTAATTATGGCAATCAAATACATTATCAGTTTACTACTGCTAACCCATATTGGGTACACAGAGCAGCCTGGAATAGCAGGGTCTGCTATTTACACATGGCTTGGTTCAACCTCATGGCAAAATACCTCCTTCAGTCTAGGTGCAAATATTTTCACAGAATCATGGAATGCCAGGTTGGAAGGGGCCTCAAGGATCATCTGGTCCAGCCTTTCTTGGCCAAAGCACAGTCTAGACAAGATGGCCCAGAAACCTACAGCTGTGTCTTCAATTTGTCCAGCACTGGGGAATATATCACCTCCCTGGTGTGACAGGTGAATAATGCAATGGTTGACTCTCACAATTTAAAGGCAAATATTATGCATAGATGTTTAGAGAAGTTTTATAGACTTATAGCTCTGTTTTACCTCCCTTGCATTGTTAGCAGGGGGTGACCTGGGTTTGGGACATTTGGGAGGGTCAGCTTTTGCTACGGCAGCACTGGACCTCCAACCAAGATTTAAGGAAGTGACCTCCACCACTGGACAGCAAAGGAGTTGATGGACAGAACTTTGGGAGGGGCTAAAGGCAAAACGGAATCACAGAATAATGAGGTTGGAAGAGACCTCTAAGATCATCGAGTCCAACCCATGCCCTCACACCTCAGCCAGACTACAGCACCAAGTGCCATGGCCAGGCTTTTTTAAACACATCCAGAGATGGTGATTCTACCACCTCCCTGGGAAGAGCATTCCAGTACTTTATTATTCCTTTGGTGAAAAATTTCTTCCTAATATCCAACCTATCCCTTCCCTGATGCAGCTTGAGGCTGTGTCCTCTGGTTCTGTCACAGACCGACCCCAGCTGTCCGCAGCCTCCCTTCAGGAAGGTGTAGAGAGCAATAAGGGCACCTCTGAGCCTCCTCTTCTCCAGGCTGAACAGCCCCAGCTCCTTCAAACTTTCTTCACAGGGCTTGTGTTCCAAGCCCCTCACCACCCTTGTTGCCTCCTCTGGACGTGCTCAAGCATCACAACATCCCTCCTAAACTGAGGGGCCTGAACTGGACCCAGTGCTCAAGATGTGATCTCACCAGCACCAGTACAGGGGAAGAATGACCTCCCTGCTCCTGCTGGCCACACAATTCCTAATGCAGGCCAGGATGCCAAAACCTCCATTGTGTGGATGAGCACATGGTGGGAAAAATCCTTTGCTCCCAGCACTGTAATATTTTCTCTATTAAGTCTTCTGTTATATTTTTTGATAAGGTTTTAATAAACCTTTTACATTTTTCTGGAAGTGAGTATCATTTCTCATACTGGGAAGATTATTCCAATGGCTGACTATTCCTGATGGGAAAAAATTCCTCCCTTGTGTCTAGCTGGAATCTCCCCACCAGCGACATGTACCCACTACCCCTCATCTTTTTCACAAGCACTTTGGACCCTGCTCCACCAGTGTCAAGCCCACCTCACTGATCCAGTCAGCCCAGTGCCAAAAAACCTCCCTTCACCTCTTCTAGGCACGTGGATTCCACCCCTCCAGTATCTCTTTACTGATTAACTTAGAATAAAAATTGCTTTAATAGAAATGTTTGCTTTATATACATTTCATCCAAAAAAAAAAAGAGATGGGTTGTTTTATGGAAAATTCACAAAACAAAGTGATTTATTTATTTATTGCAAATTCCCATTATGAACAGGGGGAAGCACTCCTGGAGAGGACTAAAGTTGCCCAAAGAGACCCTGGAGTTCACCTTGTGACAGAGTGAGAGGACAAGGCCTTGAGCAACCCCATCATACACTGAAGGCAGTTTTGCTTTGAGCAGACTTGACCAGATGCCATCCCCAGGTTCCCTCCATCAAAAGGTATTCTCTGATTCTGCATTAGCACAGTAATGGCAGTCTTAAACTTCAGTTCTGTGTGCTAATGTTGGGGAAAAAACTCAAATGCTATGATGCTATTGAGAATAAAATTCATGGTGAGATCTACTAAGAGGTCATTAAGTTTCCTTGTTACATACATTGAGTTTCATTATCCAAATAAATTACAATTTCTTACTAATCAGACAATCTTTGCAGCACAATACAACAAGAAGTTGCCACAGTTACACAAGTGAATCAGTTTGAGGGGGCCCTGAGAGTTGTCATGATACTAGGAATTCTATTTGGGGAAGCAATTATCCACACACGATGCAAATGATCAATCACTGTGAAGTTAGTAACAAATGTGCGGTTTACATGGCTCATTACTATCCATGATACAGAGACACACACGCTACAGAAAGTTTCTTTATCACTGAGAATCACAAACACTGCAATATGTGTTTTCCTTGACTTAAACACATAGGAGTTCTGTGGAAGAAGAAGACAACATCCTCTTCTTTTATCCCAAAATAGTGTGAGGAGTCAGGATTCTTTTGTTGTTGTAAGGTTATAAAAGGAAATACTAAAATACTTCAGGTTTTCTGTGCTGCTCTCAGAAAACCTGAAGTATTGGGAAGGTAACTGCTCCCTCAGCCAGCAGGGAATAACAGCCAGGTCTGGCAGGAAAACTCCAAATGTAGGGTGACATAAGCAATGGAATAGTCACAGGATAAGATCAGCACCCAGTGCTGGGCACTTTTTGCACTTCAAAGCCAGGAAGGGATTCATTGACAATACTGACATCAAAGGCTGAGTCACTGAGGGGACTCACTCACTGCCAAGGAGCTTTAAATACATTCTCCTGCTGCATTAAGCTCTGAGGCTGCACAGTTTGGGAGATCACAGGTCAGGAAAAGGCCGAAATTTAAACAGCTTGGGACAAGTCTTGGGATAGCAGCACCTGAATCTAAAAACAGCAAGGTTACTGCAGGAGCAGCATTTATTTCCCAGCATAGCCAAACCCTTCTCTTTAGAGATTATCTTGTTTGTTATTTAAGTAGTTGCCTAATTACAGAGAGACAGCTGTATTTCCCTGTAATAACCCTGATTAAGGATGTGAATTGACCTCAACTGACTACTGATTTTTGCAATTACCTTTTAAGTGTGATAATGGGTATGTAAATGCTGCATCTGAACACAAAGTACCTCTTCCAGGTACAGAATGAGTTTGTCCATCAGGCATTAGATTCATGTTTTTCTTGAGATGGTTTTCTAGTGGTTTTTGCCCACTGCTGGCTGTATCAACATTAGTAAGCAGCAAAATAGCACAGCACCAGGAGAAACTGAGACAAACGTAAGATTTTACAAGGCTTGTGAAATCCTGAATTGAGTAAACAAGAATTGTCTAGGTCTGAGTCAGAAGAATTATAAAACAGGGTATTTGAAATCCTAACTACTTTTTTTTGAGCAGTTAAAATTTGTCCAAATAAAAGTAAATATAGCAGCAAGCTCATAATTAATATTATCAGAAGAAATATCAGCACCTTATTACTTATGAGTTAGACATCTATAGACTTTACTAAAACTTGATTAGAACTGTCCTTAACAAGGCAAATTAGTCCTTCCAAGCCCTGAAAAAACAAAATCCTATTTTAAATCCATGTTCCAAAGCTGGATTTAAATTTGTATGCTGGGAAAAATTAGATATTGGTTCTGGGCTTCTTTTCTCACATCCAAGAAGGGACAGTGCTGAAGATGTTCCCTAATGTGTACTTGATAGAAAATTACAAAAGCAATGATGAAAGATAGTAGCCAAAAATATAATTTTGTGAATTCAATGACTTATGAAAGAATGAACACTTCCTCAAGGCAGGATTTTTGTGCTAAAAGGCAAAGTCTATCAACATAAAAACTTGGCATTTCCAAGCTATCATTTGGCATTTCTTAATTCCCAGGTGACACACTGGATCTCAGAATGCTGTCAGCTGAAATATGTGAAATGAAAAGCCTAGGAGCAGGATATCTAAACATGTACTTGGAAAAGAAAGAAACAGAAGTGTCACAATTTTTTATAAATACCACAAGACAAATGAAATAGGAAATGAAGTTAAATAAAGGGTCACATAAATAAAGCCTCTGCAACCACAGGACTACCAGCAACCAAGCAGGAGCAGTACAAGCTTTCAATTTCAGAAAAAATCACCCTGAGAAGGGAGAGTGAACCAGAGATCAGCAGTAGAGAGAAATTCCTTCCAGATTTCTCAGGTGGAGCCGTTTTGGCTATAAAGCATCTCTGACTTCAAAACACAGAAGAGGAAATCAGGTAATATCAGAGTATTCATGAAGAACACAAGAGCTGACCACTCAACATCTCACAGAATGATAGAATGGTTTGGATGGGAAGGGACAATCAAAGCTCATCCAGTTCCATCCCCTGCCATGGGCAGGGACACCTTCCACCATCCCAGGCTGCCCCAAGCCCTGTCCAGCCTGGACTTGGACACTTCCAGGGATCCAGGGGCAGCCACAGCTGCTCTGGGCACCCTGTGCCTATTTCTCTTTGGTAGAACAAAGCAGGAGACAAACTGCATTGAAATGCACCAAGGAACAATCCAAATGTTGAGAAATTGTATACTTAACACATATTTTAGGCTTTCAAATATTTTCCTCACTAGCTATTTCCTCTAGTGTTTGTTAACTTGCTATTTGCTAAAGCACTGCAATATTTGCAGTGTGTCAGAAGCCTCATTAATCACCTGCTAAAAGCACTGAGCCAATCAGTATGTGAGGCACCCACCAGAAGGGAGCTCTCAACTGTGGGGTTGTCACCTCCTTCTGTAACAAACTGCTGTCATCATCATTACTCCTAACATCGACCCACTGTAGATGTTTTACAACACACTGGTAAAACACCAGGCTTTAAAACTGCCATCTTTTTAGGAAATTATTTCTTCAAGATCCAATTAAAAGGAGGGAAAAAAAAAAAAAAAAAGAAATTCAGTAAGTTAATAAATGAGTTTCTCAAATTTAAAACTGTTGTTTTTCTCTGCTCAGTAGAACTAGCTCATATAAAGAGAAACTCATATTTACCCAGTAAGGTATCTCTTTAAATCTTGTTTTAACAAGCTGCATTGACACACAGGAGATTCATATGCAGCATATCAAAATAAGAATTCCTCTGTTTTGCTCTTTGTGTGTGTGTGTGTTTGATATAAAAATTAAGGGAAAAAAAATCCTCCTTAAGCTTTAAAGAGGATGATTCACCACAAAGATTTAATTCATTGAAAGGAAAAGACTACAATGCCTTTTGAAATAAAAGCAAGAATACTAACACCAAATCTCAGTTCTACAGAGAAACAGAATTTATGCAACACACAGCTCAATATCCATAGGTTACTTATATTATTCACAACTTAGTAGCAGCCTACACTCCCATCATAAATTGCAATAAAGCTTTTCTTCATGAGAACATCTCCTTTCATCTCCAACTAAGAATGTAAAAATATACTACCCTACCTAAAATATGAATTGCATCACTTCTAAAAATATACTGGTATCTATATGGGTCCCTTCACTGGAGGAATTTTTAGCACTATAACCAGGCAGTATCCCAACAGCTCTTTCAAGAATTAGCAGGAAGAAGAAAGGGGCTAAAATATCTGTTTCACTTGGGTCAGGCAGCCTCACTTAGCATCCCATGGTTTCTGCAGGCGGCCAGGCAACAACACTGTCTGGCAGTTCTTATCTCCACTTTCTAAATTTCTGAAATTCAAGGAGCAGAACGGCAGAAAACGTGCATTAATGAGCCCAGCATTCCCACTTGGGTACCTTCCTCCCCTATTCCCCCCAGTGGCTCCCTACTCTAAATCACTGCCTTCGATTTTTGCAGCAGTGCATTTAAACTCTTGGAGTAAAAACAAAACAACAAAGAAAAGGAAAACAGGTTAAAATGCATGAACTCGGCTCAGTACTCATGATTTACTAGTAGTAAATCAGGGAGTATAGCCCAAAGGAATGTTAACAGGTACTCACTGCTTTCAGAAGAACTTTACATGATTTAAATATTGCTTAGCAACACCGACTCTATTTAAAGGGCTGTGACAATAACATATGTATGAGTAGGTCCAGAAAATAGCAGCTTCATGACATCCATAGCAGTGCTTTATCCAAAAAGCTGGATTCTTCTGCTTTATGTCCTTGCTCTCTTAAGGAGCAGGTTCTCATTCCAGAGCCCAAACATGACTTAAAGGATCAGAGCAAGTAGAAGACTTAGAAAATGTCACACAGACCACACACTTTTGGCTTCTAAATTCTTAAAGCCACAGTCCTAACAACTAAATTATCATTAAACTTATTTTTTATTCTTTGGCAGAAGAAATTCCTACATTACCAAGTTCTGCCCTGTGCTTATGAAACACCAGAACATCTTTTAAAATGGATAAACGGAAGGTTTGTTTAACAGACGAAACAAATAGGAAAAAATAGATGCAGTGGGAGTTCTGTTGCCGTATCAGATAATGAAGAGGGGACTGGAGAGGTGACACAGAGATGTTCACTCCATCCTAATCCTCTCAGCATCCTACTTCATTCCCACACAGCATTGGACCATGCAAACAAGGAACCAGTTTCTCAAAATAAAATAGTGGCAGCGAGTCATGTAAGATCTATTTATTAAAAACACAACAGGGAACAGGATTTTGTACGAAGTATTGCCTTTATCAGCTTAATGCAGTGAAATTGCTGCTAGAGTTAAACCACACCATGGGATTGAGGAGCGCAGCAACAACGACAAAAATGATCCACGTATTTTCCTGTGGAATATGATAGCAGACAGCACAATAGGATAAGTCAGGTGTAGAGCGGAGATTTGGGCACACTATTCTGTCCAAGAGGTAAATCACAGGCACGACAGGGATGAGTTTAGCAGAAGAAGCCATTTGCGGTGCGGGGCTTTAGGCACCCTCCAAAGCCCCGAACCGCGCGGCAGCGCTGCCACCTGCTGGAGCTCGGCAGCGCACAGCCAGAAACAGCACCGAGGCATTGGCGATGCTGGGTGGAGAAAAACAACAGGGAGCGCCTGCTTACAGGGGAAATTGTGGTATTTATAGCAGGAGCATGCTGATAAAACTGGATTAGATTCACGCACCCGAGAAAAGAACATCAATGCACTCTCAGAGTCCTTCAGACCAAATCACATTTAAGGATCCCGACTCCAGCGACTTCTCTGCACTTGTCAGGAAGGACTTTTTTATTTTCCAAAGGGTTTGGGCAGTGGTCCAAGACATACAAAAAAAGATATAAGAGCAAATAGAACACATGCTAGCCCAGAAACATTCAACCTACTGTAATGCTGTAAATATCCACCATTACCAGAGTTATAATACCATGAAAACATCAGAAAAGACATTAACTGAAGTGAGTTTTTTCAGTATTTCTACTGAATGGAAAGAATATTCTTATTTTTACACAAATTGAACAGACTAACCTGCATTTCAGGCCTAAAAAGTAGAGCTTTTCCAAGTAAGACACAATTTCTGAATAAATTGATATATGAATATTGCCTCACAAGTAAATCACTGCCACTTGCCTTTTTTCTTTACTGCTCTGTATCTCCTTCCTTATCTCTGTCTTTATATCTTCCTACAATTCCTATTACTTTTAATGTTTCCATGGCAATGACAGCAAAAGAAAAGATTAAATATGCTTTGTGTATTTCTTTCTTTTTTTACACAAAATTTTGGAAGATGGCAAAGGGAAAGAAATAATACCACATATCCCTCAGAGAGCAATACAAGAGTCAGGCCAATAACTAATTATGCAATCACGAGGATTTACCAATTAGCAGCTATTTGTATGCTCATCTTCATAAACATTTAAACTGAGAACAACAGATCTAAAGACAATCTGTTACAAAACAGAGGGAGAGAAAGTAAGAAAGTATAATCCAATAGAGAATGAAAGTTAAAGTATTTAACTAGAACTGTTAAGGGTTATTGGATACTTTCCAGATAACATCCAAAGTTATTCTACATTTTTATTTTGAAGTCCTTATATTAAGCCAAAAAGTTGCAGTTCTACAGTTCAGAATAAATGGATCTTTGCATCTGGAATTAAAGTTGTAGGGGAGCCTATGCAACAGCTGCATTTTTTCAACCCTACTCAAAGCAGAGGGTTCTCCTTTAATAGTTCACTTGTTGGAGGAAGAATTCTGCAACTAAGCTGCAATCCTCACATCTCAAAAACCTGCCAGATACACTAAAAACATAACTTGAGACCATTTCTTGTAGAAATACTTTAAAATGTAACAAGGAAGAATTCATTCTATTTCTAAAGCACTCTCCTGAAGCACCCATGGATCAATAACAGACATTTCCACCTCTTTCATGGTAACAAAACACCCTGTAGATGTTCAGTACAACCCTTAAAAATGCTCAGAGGTGCCTGTGCCAATGTCATTTAAAGAGAGAATGCCCCACTAGGGGAACTCAAAATACAATGTTTTAGTACTTGCAGCTGTGGGATTCAGGAAATCTGAGCTTTTCTCTCCTCCTGCTCCACAGCCCCTCAATTTCTGTCAATGTATTTCCTCTGAAAATGGAAGCTGGGAGACATCCAAAGTATTTGTCAATTAGGTAATAGTGAATAAATTGTTCTGGTGGTTTTTTCCAACTTCTTTTTGTGAGAAAACAATTTCCCAAATTAAGACACTGACTCTAAAATGGTTGTGTCAAGGTTATGTTTAACTGGGAAAGGTTAACTGGATTATCCAAAAAGTTTTAGGAATTTATATATTACTTAACTTCTAAACACAATCCAGCTTTTAGTCTTACAATAAACACAAACATCCAAATCACTACAGTGGTTCCTTTTTAATTTTATTTTAAAATGGTTTAGACCAAAGCTGATTGAACTCTGCCTCAGGCTTTTCTTCTAGATATCCATTTTAAAATCCTTTGGTCTCTTTTATAGACAGCTGAAATTGCTGCAGGACTTTTCATTTCTTGCTTTCGTATTCAAAGTCTGCTAAATGCTGGTTTACTGATATTTAGAGATCTGGTCTATTTTCAGAGGAAAGAGATATTTATATTTCCCAGGGAGTTCAAGTACCGAATATATGACAAGGCTCTGCAGTATCTACAAGGATGTGAACCCCAGAAATTCCAGTTCCATGAGTCAGATGAAATACTTCCCTGAAGCACTGCTAACTTAGTCATGTAGATATTGCATGCAAAAAGAATCTAAGCCACCCTTCAAAAATTCAGATAGGTTGGAAATTGTATCAAAAATTGGCTTTTTCATTCGTTTTCAGAATACAGATCTTAACTCAAAATGTTCAAATATCTTTGGGGATATTTTTTCCTCTTTACCTCCAGTCCATAAAGGATCCATCACCACCTTAGGCAATGCGAAATTCTCCAAAGCTTTACTCTTGTAAATCAGATTGATCAATAGGTTTGCATGGGAGTTTTTCAAGATTTCAAGATTCTCACAAAATTCAGATCATTCTTTCAAATATTTGGGTCTCCACAGACAATGATTAACCCTTAAATTACACTTTGAACCTCAGGGAGTTTATAAAAATGACGACCAAAATGAAAGTTTTCCTATCCTGAAGTTCAGATGAGATGTTTAAAGCAGCTCTTTATAAGAAAGCAATAAATGTTGGAAAAGTGGACATTACTTATAACTGATTTCCATTCCCTGTCTGCAAGTGCTTACACAATTAACCTTTTGACATGAAGATCTCTTATTAATAAGAAATCTGGAATGTGTGTGCCAAGGAGTCCAGAAGTTAATATGATGTATTACTTGACTTGTCTCCAGAAAAATAAGCACACTGGCCTGTTATTGCCTATCTAATCACCTATTTTGTGTTCAAAACAGAGTTCCTATAATTTGAGTAATCCATCTTGATAGAATATTTTGTGATTAATTCATGTTTTCTCCCATTAAATCATCAGCCAAGGGACAATACATACTTTTATATGGGAAAAAAATGATCTAAGGATATACTGAGTTCTATTTCAGCAGGTAATATATGATTTCATGTATTGCTCTTCCTCACTAAAGTACATCATCCTTTCTTCTCACATTTGGAGGGGTTTTCCTACACTTTAATTGTCTGTGAAGGTTATTGCAATTTACAGAGTCAGATAGTCAGCTTAATTTTGAAAGCTTTCAGGCCTCATGGCCCTCTAATGTGAGTTTTCAGAAGGAACCACACCCTTCTCTCACTACTTGGAAATCTTCACTGTTACAAAACACAATAAGGAGTTTGGATGGAGCCTTCTTCCTCCGAAAAGTATTGACAGAATAAATTTTCACTAAACAAAACCATTTTCTCCAGAAGCTGTTTATTCCCAAAATAAAGCACATTACTTCAGAAGATATATTTCTTCAGAATAAGAAGAAATTTCCTTTCCTTTCCTTTCCTTTCCTTTCCTTTCCTTTCCTTTCCTTTCCTTTCCTTTCCTTTCCTTTCCTT
>JAWWMS010000208.1:68243041-68258956 GCA_035048045.1 Chlorospingus semifuscus
TAATGAGGATACAAGGAAAATAACAAAAATTGAGACGATCATAAAGCAAAACCAGATCAGGTTTATAACTTTTTTCAACTATGTTTTTTACCATTCCTCTCAGAGAAATGGGATCACAGGTGCCAGACACACTTTAATATCATAAAGTGACAGGTGAAGGTTGCATTTCATATCCCAGTGTCAGGCCCCTTCTGCTCCCTTCCAGCTGAGGTCCTCAGGCATTATGTTCCAGGTAAATCTTGTCAGTTATGTGTCAGGAAATTTGGAAAGGAGACAGGGAAATGAAAATGACTCCAGTAGGAGTAATACAGACATCAAGATCAAAATGAAATTGGTAAGAATTGTTCTGAATTCTTAATAACTTCTTTGAAAAGCTTATTTAGCAGCTCTGGCTTTAGGTTCTTCTTCCGCAAAGAAGAAATGAATGAAGTAAAATGGGTAAATTTTAGTACTTTACTTTCCCAAAACTTACTCAAAATACCATGAGAAATATCCTGTCCTGCCTCTCTTTTGATAAAGGTTTGCAGCTCCCAGAAAGCTGGAAAAAAATGCTGAGAACCTGAAGCAAAGAATTGAGCACATAACAATCCATATATCTGGTGTGATAGTCCAATCCTTTAGTAACCCAGGAGTAAATAAGTATTCCTTCTGCATTAGGCTGTGATGGAAGTTTTTCCCTTTGGATTCACAACTGCCAGTTACAACAATCCTTAGCAAAATGCCATTAATCCAACGAGCCATATTTAATACTTTTGCAAAAGCCTTTGGTATCAGCAAAATGATGAAAGCAAAATTTGCAACTCAAGTGAGGATTGGGATGTCCAGATTTAAATAATGAACCACTTTCACCTGGTATTCAGAAAGAAAGGTCAGTAAGGAAGCCAAGGGTTCCTCCTCCCCATGTTGACCTCAAAGAGTTGGCTTTTGGTCAAGGGTAAATATTTTTTTAAAGAAAAGCAATGAGGAACCTGAGAAAAGACAGCCATTTCTATTTAAAAAAACAATTAAACAAAACAAGAAATGTCTCCAGCTCTCAGATTGGTGATATTTCAGTGATTGAAATTAACAGAATTAATTTCCTATCCAATGTAATTCTAAAATGTGAAAAATTTCAAAGTCTTGAAAAATCCAGGTAAACTGTGTCTGTGCCCAGATTTATATTTTCCAAACAAAGGGTTGTTTTGTGCTTTGAGGACTCTCTTTTGATGTCTTTCACCACAAATGTGAAGCTATTTAATAAACTTTGTTAAGTATTTTGCAGAATACAAATTTCACAATGGAGATGTACTTATTTTGAGAACATCTTGCTGTGAATCCAGGAGAGATCAGGTTATCTGGTTGTTAGCTGATATACAAGAAGCATTGCCACAACAAACACCTACTTTTTATTTATAGCTCCTTGTAACAGAACATTAGAAAACTAGAAAACAGGTTTGTATTCTATTCTTGGTGGACATCGCTGCTTTATTACTGAAGATAGATTTAATTTAATTTCCATCAGCTGGTGTTGCACTTCAGTTATTATGGCTCCAATGGGTGTAATGAAATGTCACTGCTCTGCAAGGCGAGAGTCAGGAACAACATTATAAAATCAATACCATGGTCAGGCTATTTTGGCATTCATAAGACTTATGGGTTACTTTATAAAACTCGTGTGCTAACTGCGTTAAGGTCTCCTTCCTTACATCCTCCAGTTTTCAATTTTCTATGATATTGAAAATCTTCAAGTGCTCAACACAAATTCTCCACATTTAGCTCTATCCAGCGCTAGCTCCTTACAGAAAGTTTTATACCTATTGCCTTTTATAATAGGCAAGACCAAAGGTGCAGAAAACAGCAAGTTTAACTCGATTTAAGCCCTCTGCTCTGTATTGCTGAAAGCTCCCTCCCTTCCTTTCATTAGATTCTTCTTTGGGTTCAATATTGCCAGTCAAACAGGGACTCAAGCAGTGCTTGAATGGTCCTGAAAATGGTCCAGCCTGCACAAGGCTCCATCTGAAACCAAGCCATAATGTCTCCTTCAGCAAGCTCCCCATGCTGAAAGCTGGAAATTTGGAATAGTTGGGCTCTGCTGATGATCAAGCAGTACAGTCAGGGACACAGTCAAGGCTTGGAAGAGAGGATGCGATGCATGGTTCAAGCATTGCAGCTGGGCAACAAAAACGTTCCCATTTACACACAGACAGTGGAAATGTTTTGCATCTTAAGCTCTAAAATGTGCAAACTGGCAGGTTCTTCCCTGCCAAGGCAGAAAATATTTGGGATATGCCAGAAAAAACAGCAGCCTTAAAGTGAATAAATATGATTATACAGGTATAGCAGTACAATTGAAGTCACATACTCATTATCCAATGAGCTCATGAATACTCCTTGAAGTACATGTACTTGCTCCCTTTATTAATGCAGATGTTAGAGCAATGTATTTCACTGAACCAGAACTGGTTACTCTCTTCCAGACCTATCAGTTAACAAAGAAAACAGCCATGGTGAACCGACCTCAGGCTGAAAGAAAACAAACTAACATGGTTTTACAGCCTGGAGAAGACTCCAGGGAGAACCTTCCAGCACCTTCCAATGCCTAAAGGGGCTCCAAGAGAGCTGGAGAGGAACGTGGGACATGGACCTGGAAGGACAGGACAAGAGGGAATGGCTTTAAAATGAAAGAGTGCAAGTTTAGATTAGATTTTAGGAAGAAATTCTTGCCTGCAAGCGCGGTGAGGTCCTGGCACAGGGTGCCCAGAGCAGCTGTGGCTGCCCCTGGATCCCTGGAATGCCCAAGGCCGGGTTGGAGGGGGCTTGGAGCACCCTGGGACAGAGGAAGGTGTCCCTGCCCATGGCAGGGGGTGGAATGAGATGGCATTTAAGGTCCTTCCATCCCAAACCATTTGGATTGAATGGTCTGTGAGTCTGACTCTGTGCTGCTGCCAGGGAGAGGGAACTGCAGGGACATGGCACCAGTCATTACTGGAATGCACACTCAGACAAATCCAACCCAAAGAGCTCCTGCCAGCAGAGCTCAACCAGTCCCAGCTTATTACTCTCCTTGTTTCTCCCTATCAATATTAATATCATGTCTACTACATTTTAATAATGTCATGGAAAAAAAGATTGGTGTGTCTCACTGTCAATTTGGGAGAAAAGGCAGAGGCCATGTTTTGACATAAAAGACATGAACAGCAGAGAAAGCTCTTAATTGCTGTGCTTTCTTCCTCCCTGTTTTCTTACATCCACCCTGTAACGAACATACAATTATAATCAAAACCCATTAAAGAAGTATTGCTCCTTTTCTCTCATCAACAAAATAAAAAAATTACACCAGGCAGTGAGAAGTTATTGCAATGACTGGAATGCTGAGGGTCTTGTAAATCTATTTTAGTATGTTTTGAAAAGATACTTATTTTTTAAGCACACTCAGTGAGGCAGTAAAGCTGCACCTCACAGCATCACTCTGCTGTGCCTCAGCTCTGGGCATGCAGCTCAGTACCCAGACACCTGTACTATCAGCTAAATGTTAATGTATTCTGTCAAAACCAGATTACCTTCCCCACTAAATTATTCAATGTCATTATCCAACTCGGCCATCTGCAATCCTAATGCCTTGTGTTCGAAAACTCAGAGCTCCTGCTGTATTATTTTTGTTTTACATTCCTACATAAATCCGCTCAACTCAATATGTTACAGCGAATCCACAAAATCAAATGCAATCTGCTGGGCTATAAAACACCAGTTACTGAAAATCGAAGGGTTTATTATAGTAACAATTCAAGGAGTCACTGAGCAGTCGGGGTGGGCTGAAGGTCGAACCACATGCTAAGGAATGAGTTAGATAACCCATGCTGCACAACAAGGTATGTGTTTGCTAAACATAGCATGGCCTTGAACCCATTCGTGTATTTCATATCTAATAAAAACCCGAACAGTTGGTCTGATTGGATTTTAAGTGATGCAAATTTGGAAATCAAATAGGCAGACTCCCTTTAGACTTGGTCTGTTTAAACCATAATTGTAAAGAACTGCAAATTACATTTACGACGCCATGGAATTCTCAAGGGATTCGGTAAGAATTTTACCGTAGGAGAAGAATTCATCATTTTAAATTTGTTATTAACAAATCCAAATGTACACAGCGTGTGATGCTCTCTCATTTTGTTATTTCCACTTTGCTTACATGGCAGTACAAGTGTAACCACTCTTCAGTGAATGGAATGCTCTTTAGTTTTCATAGCCATTTAATTATATGCTTTGACAAAACCCAGTTATATTATTGTCATTCTGTTAGTCTGGCAACACTAAGCAAAGAGATAAAATACCACTTACATTTCCCAGACTACAGATTAAGGTGTAATTTGGAGACCAGGTTCCCATTCTCAATTATAAATTAGAAGTTTCATCGTCACAAATAAATTTTAAAAGCAATGATGGACTTGAATAACTTTCTTCCTGCCACTTAATACTCAGGGAGAGACCTCATTTGCCTTTGGTTAATAGAGACAGAAGCTGAAAATGTGACATACACACCCTCTAGCCAACACATTGCTAAATGGGAATGCATAGAAACCAGGATAAAAGAGAAAAAACTTCTTTTTCCCCATTATTAGTGTCTCCACCAGAGTATGACCCATGTCCTAATTTTCCAGGCAGGAGATTTATGAGCATGGGCAAATCACAACAGTGTTAACATTTCTGTGCACTTTCACATCCAAAATTCATTTACTCTGCTCATGATCTGACACTGTTTTTATTCCTTCTCTCTGGAGGGAGTGTATTTTAGCACTCATTCTGACTTGTCTTAGAGGAAAACCCTTTCACTGAAGTAAAGCTTTACTGCACATTTTATAATATTTTGTGACAAAAAAAAGTGCATTGGCAGCATCTTCATTTCTACCACACAGCGCAGCCACCCTGGAGGTGCTGCACAAGGTGTGGGGTTTTTGTTATCAGGTTTGTTTAAAAAGCACACAGGGAGAGTACAGGATTCCAGACCATCCCCATTCCAGATCTTCACAGCTAATTTGAGGCAGATTTTCCCCAATAGGAATCCCCTCTGCTTTGGAAGCTACTGGTGCTAATGAGAGGCAGGTATAGCAGGAAAATTGTAGCAGGTGGAAATAAAGTGATCATATGTATTAGGCTTGATAAATTTGAAATGATTCAGCACATTCTGTTTTGGTTCAGTATTTGAGAAGTAAATGCAGGTCAAAGTGCATCATGTCTACAAAATTTGGTTTAAAAAGGTTTTACCAAATTATAGGAGTTTTCACAACCCTCCTTTAATAACTGAGTCCATTTCTCCCCTTCCCAACTCCTCCTGGACTAAGCATCTTGCAAAACTCAGGAGAGGAAAGCAAGAGTTAAAAATAAAAGGACAACTGGGTCAAAATGATGCAAAAATAGCTATTGCAGAGGCTTGTGTAAATCTCTTAAAATCTTAATGCTCTACAGGCTGTTTAAGTAAGGATCTGGATTATTCACTTTTAAACAGTAAATATCACCTTTGGTTCAGGAACTCCCTGAACCATAAATTGCTGGAGGCTAAGATAATAAATTTTGCAAAGAGGAATCACAATCACAGCATGTTTGCCAGGTTCTTATATTCTTCTTGAGTCATCCCCCGTGACTATTACCAGAGATAAGATACTAGGCCAGATAAAGCTTTATTCTGAGCCCTTTTATGTTCATATTCCCCCAAATATAACCACCTTCTTTGAAGATAAGACCAATTCTCAGTGCTAAGAACCTATACACAATTATCTAACACCACTGAGACAAACTCCCAGAAGATATGAGCAAATCACCATGTGAAGTTACTTAATTCACAGTAACAGAAAATCTGCTACATCCACATCTCTCTGAAATGTGGGACTGCTGAAAGGACCATGGCTATTCATTGGTACAATGTGTTTGAAACACTTTCAAAACCATCTTGATGCTGTTGCCCTTCACAAGCTGCCCTCCTTTAAATTCTGCTCTCTTTTGGGTTGTTGTCTGCATAGATTTTTATGTTATTTCCAAGCTTCTTTTGTGTATGATCTAGTCATGGTAAGAGAAATGCATTCCAAGAAAACAATCCAGGGCACTTAAAATTCAGTATATTTTGAGGGCAGCAATCTTGGGAGTATCCACAAGGACCCGGTTCCTCACTTACATGCCTGAGTGATACGAATCCAGCCTCAAATGAGCAACCAATTCTCACCCTAAGCACCTGAAGCATCCTAAATTCATAAACACAAGCAAAAATTCAATAGAAAAATTATATTAGAATGCAAATCATAAAACCACAAAGTGTTTTGGGTTGGAAAGGACCTTAAAGCCCATCCAATTCCACCCCCTGCCATGGGCAGGGACACCTTTCACTAGCCCAGGTTGCTCCAAGCCCTGTCTAATCTGGTCTTGGACACTGCCAGAAATGGGATAAATCATTCCTGCACTATCACCTGTACAAAATCATTGTAGTTTTGCATTTCCTGTGTATTTTTATACATGCTCAGAGATGAGGCAATAAGAATGAGTTTAATTATCTACTGAAATAAAATCCAATAACAGGCAAGGACTGTCACAATAACTTCCTACCCACGAGAGTTTCTAGGGAGGATAATATCCAACAGATACACTATAAATCAGAAAAAATATTAGAAATTGATAGGAAACCCTAAGAAGTTGTGTCACCTCAGCCATTTATCTCCTAAGGAAAACCAGTGTGTACAGAGTCTAGAAGAAGCTGTTCTCTAGCTCCTGTCTGTAAGACACAAAGTAAAAGTCCAGAAAAGCAAAGCTATTTACCTAAAAATCTAAATCACCCTAATGCAGTTAAACTACTGTGGGCTTGGCCATCAGGCTTAGAGGCTCATTAGTAAAGAAATGACCCCTTCACATAAAACACAGTTGGGTCATTCCAAGCTAATGAGCCTTCAAGTTTTATTGTTTTGCACACGCAAGTGGATGTAAATCTGCTTGGGAAGTCTGGCCTTACACACTCCACATCAGGTACACCTTTAATTGATTCTCTCACTTCTTTATTTAGTTACAGTGAAAGGACAGGAAAGAAAATAGAAAGAAATTTTTTTAAAAGCCTTTGTATTTCTGCTCCAACATGTATTTTAGTAGTTAAATCCTGATATTAAAATAGTTGAGATTTTTTTGTTGTCGTTGTTTTCTTTTTAAATCGGATTTCATAATTTCAATTAGAATTCACCCTGACAAAATAATTGAACATTTGGAATAATTAATAATTGAGCATTTGGAAGGATGATGGAGAGTGACAACTCCCCAGGCAGAACACACCAGGAGGGATCAGACCCCATAAAATCCAGGACCTGACTCTCACAACAAATACAATGAAGTTTTATATCTTGTGAGTTAACCTTGCTGCCTTTCCTGGGAATATTGAGGTACTGAAATCAGGCACCTCATATTCCCAAGTGAATCCCTTACAAATACATGTAAGGATGAACGACATTCCCTGACATCCATGGGATTTGGCTCATCCTATAAGCAGAAATCAAAAACACTGCATGAAGCACAAGGTTTCATGCTCACCTACCCAGTCAGAAGAATAAGACATAATTTTCTACTGAATGAGTGGATTTATGACAGACATCAACAACAAAAAATTCCTCCTCTCACTTCCTTTCTTTTTTTTTCCTGTTTCCCTTTTTTTTTTTTTTTAAATTTATATAGGAAATTTTTAAAAGTAAAGGCTGGTGTTTACTCTTATGGACTAAGAAGCTGTGCTAGCCATGACACTGACTCCTGTTCTATATAACAAATTATTCACATTAAAGTTTGTCTTGCAAAGCCTTTGGTCATTGGATTACTGTTCAGCTTCAAACAACAACAAAAAAAAAAGGGTTAAAAATAATATAATGGAATAACAAATGAGTTCAAGTACTTGAATTTCGTAACTGTTAAAAAATTTTAATAATCTGATTGCATCCCTGTGGAGGACAAAAAGAAGTTACAAGAAAAAAATGTCATTCATCAAATAAAAATAAAAATTCCACAGCAAAATCATCATAAGGTATTTCATAGAGAAAAGAAATACACAAGCAAATGCTTTGGCCATTTGACATCGCAGCAGCTTGTGTTCTGCTCTGTCAGAAACAAACCACCCAGCACTCAGTAATCTTAGGAAATTCCCTGGGTGAATGGTCTCACAGCTTGGGAAAACTCAGCTTTGGGCATTTTGTCTCCTTTCCCTCCTAAATGCCATAATAAAATCCAAGCCATGTGATTTTCTGCAGCATCCTGGGTGTAAGGGGCCCCAGGTGTGGGGTTATGTCATTCTGTGATTACCCATTCTGCCTCTTCCCAGCAAGAGCTCAGCCAGGGTTGAGTGCAACAGCTCAAGAGCACCAAGGGTTTCATGGCATTAACAGCCTCTGGTTAATTCTACCTTATCTACTTGCTCAGCTTAGCCTTAAAATCCAATTACAGTGTAATTCATCTGATCCCAGGACTGAGGGCATCCCTGGCAATGCCCGACAGCCTCACAGTAACCACATCATTCCACACCATGTACTTCAGAGCACATCCCAAAGAGCTCAGCCACTGGCCACTTACAACCACACAACTGCATTTTAGGGATCTCAGTAAACAGAAATATAAAAATTTCATTGCAACTTTAATGTATAATTACAGTCATGATGCATCTGCCTGTGGTGCCATTCTCTTTGTGTTGTTCTTTTTAAATAGATGCTAGAAATGGACAAGGCAGCAAAGATCTGACAAATATATAAAATATAGGTATATATATAAATAAAATAAATATATATAAAAATATAGATATATACATATATATATATAAAATATAGGTATCATGAAAATGTGAGGTCAGTATGTTACCCTAAACTTAAACACTATTTACTTTATAAAGCAGATAAGCTTAAAACTTTGGTACAGAATCACAGAATAGTTTGGGCTGGATGGATTAATAATGATCATAGAGTTTTAACTCCTTCATGTGGACAGGGAGACAAATTAATTGACAAATTATAGACAAATTAGTTTCATAAAATGTTTCATTTCATTCTGTTGTATCCAAAATATTGTAAACAGTTGCAATATCTGTTAAAAGGAAAGGTTCTGAAAAAGTTTCCAAATACTATGAAGATTGAATCAATACTTCAAATTCAAAAAATAATCCAATCTAAAAAGAAAATTGCTTACTCCTTCAGCTCAGTCATCTTAAAAAAAAAAAGAAAGAATCCACCTACTCTTACTAAGCAAGTTTTCATGGAACTGATTACTGCAGAGACCTTTTTTGCCTTTCATTCCTCAAGGGAAAATATAAAAAACAACTTCATGTGCTCCCAACATCTGGCTAATATACAACTCACAACTCTGGAAAAGCAACAAGTTACTGTGACGCCCTTGCATTTCTATTGCACTTAGGAAGTGTAAAATCATTTCCCAGATCAAATATCAGACCCCACCAAACACTGATATATGTGGCTTCATATTATCATGAATTCCATTGCTGCAGAACTTGGAAATGATTCTGTATAAGAATGCACATGTTCTCAGGCATTCATGTACCTATAGCTGAAATAATTTACCAAAAAATGCAAGTAGAACCTCATTTCTTAACACCTCATTTCTATAAATATATAAATATTTATAGAAATATAATAAATCTATAATAAATCTGACGGCTCATCCACTTAATACTTATTTTATTAAAATACTTTTTTTTCTCCAAACAACCTTTTGAATCTATTTGTTTCTGAAGAATCCATAGCTACTAACAAGGTAACATCTTTTCTCTGTGTACTGTTACATTTTCTTGGATTACAGCTGTACCACATCAGCGTGCAGATCTTTAGTGATGCACAAAACATTTCTGATGTGCAAGCATGCCCTCTTCTGGATATCCAGCACCATCATTTGAGCTGAAAATTCCCTAAATTACAGCAAATTCCTCCAACACTGCCTTGTAGAGCGTTCCTCTCATTTGTAAAAGCATTTCTGGTGTAAACAAATAAAAATAATCCCAACCAGTGCAGGATAAACTGCAGGTTTGCACAGAACTGACATATTTTCTGTACTTTGGATTGCTAATGGCACTGTAAATACTGCAGTGACACTACTGATAGAAGGGCTTTGACCTTTCCTGAGGTGAAGTGAATCCTTGACTATCCAAGTGCTGATCTAATCGTGTGTCATTTTTATCTGAGTTTTCAGAGCAACAGGCAAACCAATGCCATTCAGAATTTGCCCAGTTATAGTAAAAATTCACTCCAACTGCTGAGAAGATTCAGGCAGTTTTTAAAGAAAATAAATCAAAAAGAGAGAAATCCCATGTCTTTGAAAATACATTTTGCACCCCTTTCAACAGTCAAACACTACATTTATACAATCACTGAAGGATTTTTAATGTGCAACAGAAGATGTTTTGCAGCCTCCAAGGAAACACAGATTTTTGATGTGGTTTTCTGAAAGCTCACTAATTGCAGTAGGTCCATGCTTCTTTTATTTTGATTCATTCTCAGTAGCTCTATAAATGTATTGGGAATATTTTTCTTTGCATCCAAAAGAATACAACACCCAACAATGTTAATCTGGATTGTGTAAATACTGGAAGTAAGATCTGGACATCAAAACCAGGTATACACAGAGCTAATAATCATATTATGGGTATAGAATAAATGCATGGTAAATTTCTCTCATATTGATATTGACTTGCAGACATGGAAAAACAACAAATTAATAGCCCATAAATGCTAACTTCAGAAGAAATAAAATTAGAGAGGTTATAATTCACACTATATAGACAAAATTGATAGAGGACTTTTTTCATGTGAACAAACAGCTTTAACAAGATCATTTTCAGACAGACTGCATCTGAAATTGAGGCAATGCTTTCCAGCATATCAAAAGCACTGGTGCAGAAGTCATCACTTCTGTAAGAACACACTTTAGAAAAAACAAAGCAACTAACTAATTAATGTAAAATTAAATGACTTGAACATGAAAATGCAATTTTGGGGCATTGGTGTGCTTTGATTTTTTGAAGAAACAACACATTTTTATTTTCTCTGAATACACTTAGTTTAAAATTATCAAATACTCTCAAAAGGTACCAACAGTACAGTCAGAACTTCTGTACGCACACATTCATATACGAGATAAAACAATGAGGAAAAACAAAATAATTTCTGTAGAAGAGCAAGTTCCCTGAGCATTGATAAAACTGAGGTCCACTTACTGAATAATTTATCTCCAACTATGGCACATGAGAAATTAATATAATATTTTATAGGAAGGCAGTTTGGGTTGTTGGTCAAAAACAATGAAAAATCATCAGAATTATGTCCCACACCATTTTGACTTTTGTGCCATTCATTCTGTCATGTGTTGGTTTTGTCCCAGCTTTCAGTTTAACAGGCAAACACTGCATTATACAATTAATGCAGAATTTTTTAATGTGGAAATGGCAAGGCACTCAAACTTTAATGAATTAAGACTGATATAACCTCAATTTGAATGCTGAGTAGGAGAGGCCCAGGCAGACTAAGCCCTACAGGAACTGAGAAAATCAGGTTTGATTTTACTGTCAGTCTAGAAAATTTCCATGCTAATTTGGAGGGAAGTATCTTGTTAGAACCATCACTAAACCTAATACAGCAATTCAGCCTTACACTCCATAAACCTCCTCTGCTTTATTTACATTTTAACATGACATACAACACTTTTATAATGACATATCATGGTCTGCCTTTAAAGACAAAGAGCAAAAAGGAGGCAAAACATTCTCTGGTTGATAGCACCAAGGAAAATCCAGCACTGTGGTCTAAAACCACCATTTCCTGCCACAAATATTAGAATCACAGAGTCAGAGAATCAGAGAGACAGCTGGTGATGGATGAGATAAGGAAGTAGGGGAACCCTGTGAGGCAGGAACTGTCTCCTTGTCCTTATCTGAGAACTTAACTGTGGTAACTCCCCTGCCCAGGAGGTCCTGGGACATTCACAGGTGGCCTGAAGGTGCTCACTCTGCTGAGGGGCCATCATGGGCCCAGATGTGATGGGCAGCTGTATGGAATTAGAAGGCATCAAAGGCTCCTGAAGCATCTCCTGATCCACAGCATCACATCATCCAGGTGCTCCTGATCACAGCATTCCATCCTCCAGGTGTCCCTGATCCACAACACAACATCACCCAGCTGAAACACCCTGCCCAAGGAGGGGGGTACCTGGGTGTTCCTACCTGTGAATATAAACCCAGTAGCTACTCTGCATTTGGGATTTTCCTGGGAACTAACTTTGTCACTCAAGGGATCCAGTCTGTGACCAACACTATGACCATGATTGTTCAGCAACCAAACCTCATTATGAGGTGTATGAGTGGTGAGAGCCTCATATTGTTGTTCTTTCCCTCTCTTTCTTATGCATTTTCTAAAATAATTTTTTTATGCCTTTATATTGTCATATTACTACAGGCTGTAACAACCTGTTTTCCTGTGCAATTGAATTATTGTGCAATAAGCCCTACACGTGTGTATTTACAAACACCCTTCATTTGGTATTTGACTCTAATTCACCCCAAGGGATTTATTAACAGGAACCTGGGTTATCATTGCCTTCTGTAGAGGGTTGTAATAACATGAGACATGCAAAACACAGATCCAACCTATTTTTTTCAGGTTTTCATGTTTTTAGAGGACTTTTTTCCAAAATTAATAGTTCTAAATGAAACCTCACGTTTCCCAGCACTTACAACAAAACTCATTTTGCAGGAGGAATTAACTTACAGTACCCAAAGGATGGATTTAGTGTTTTTATTGAAGTAAGAATGTGTTGGATTGGAAAGGTTTAGATGACCTGAAGGTGTGTCTAGAGCTGTCTGTGGAAGAGAAATACATTGACAATTGCTAAATGCAAAGCCAGTGGTGGAACCTATGCAAATACATGGTTCTGCAAGGATAGATGCATAGAAATCTTGGTATAAGCTGGTCCTGTTCTATCAATCTTTCTTAGGCCCCTGGTTTAGCCACTACTGCAAACAATTCTGGTTTAGTGGGATTCTGGTCTGCAGTGAGAACAATTCTGATGTTTTAGTGACATCCAGACTCAGGTAAGATCAGTTTTCACACAGTGGTTTATGCTGGCCTGGGAGAAAAAGGTTATTCCACTAATGTTAGGTATGTTAAAGGTCAGAACTAGAGTTTGACTCTAATATTGTGTACCCGAGCTTTAATATGGATGTCTTGTCCACTCCTGCGGCACGTCCTAGGACTTTGAAGGAAGGACATTACTCGTTTGAAAGTACCTCTATTCAACATTTCTTTTTGTTTCAAAGCAAAAAAATTGGCTTTGACTAAAAGTAGAATGCAAAGCAAACCTCAACTGAATGACAAATCTGGCTCATGGCTGCAGCACCCCAGTTTCTCAGTGTGGTTATTTGGAAGGTCCAAGATTAGGTCAGGAAAACAGCTTGGATCAGGTTGAGTCCAGAGATGGAAGTAAAAACTTTGTTCACTCAGATCAGCTCCCACTGATTAAACCTTAGGGTTCACAGACTGCATTGTTTTTTACTTTTTGATATAAATTGAAGGAATTACATTACAGATTATTAATACTGTCAAGAAACATGATAATTCCTTATAACTGCAGACACTAATGTGACAACCAAATGTCATTGCCTGAAATAGGGTGACAGTGGTGAATTCAAGGCAAGATTACCCTCAAATTAATTAGCTTGGGTACAGAGATCAGCCTAGCTTGAGCTGTGTGCAACTTGTTGACAAAATCACACCCAAAAAGTTCATGAATTTACAGGAGGTTAGTTTACCTTGTTGCACTCTCTCAATAAAATAATCCCTATTAGTGACAATGAAATCTGACCAGATGCCATTTAACTGCTGCATGTCTTTGAGAACTTAAAGAGAAAAGTGTTTATGTGGATTTAAAGAAAACTGTATGTATGTAAATGTGGCTACAAACACTGATAAACTTCTACTGAATTTTCCAGATGTAATAAAAACCAAAAATAACCAAATATCAGGAAGACTTCTCTCTTTCTGGGAAGCTGATTAAATAGATGCACCTCCCATTCTCCTCAGAATTCACTGTTTGCTGTATTTTTATACTGCATTTCTAAGAGGAAAATGGAAAATTAAAAAAGCTTGTCAATGTAATGAGCTGTATTTATAAAACTCCTTTTTGCTAAGTGACTCAGGGTGCTATAAAGATAATAAAGTCAAGTTATAATCACACAAATTGTTATGAATGGATGTTATTAACTAATGAGAGAAAATCTAACCCCCAAAATTAGACTCAAATGTGGCACCATTAAAAGCACACAGCAGAGCAAGACAACAAGTTGTTAGTTGGAGTTTCTTCAGGAAGTTTAAAGATGCTCCAATTTTTTTTTTTTTTGGTGTGATTTTTTTAACTTGGATTTTGTTGTGGGTTTTCTACCTTAAAAGACATAAGGCAGGATTTTCAGACATCTCAAAAATCTCATGAATTATTTATGTGCCTGAAACTTATCCATGGATGGAATAGAGAATGCTGACCCTAGGCAGCTGGGCTTTCTGCAACATGTGCCAAAGAATAGCTTGAAAAATGCCTCTTCTTAACTAGGGAACAACTTAAAGTTGTCAGCAAGAAGGACACATTCCCTTCCAGAATTTGTGTGTGAAAATCAGGGCTGCCAGCAGTTACCTCTGTCCTTTCAAGACTGACATCCTGAAATTTTCTCTTCCATCCATTAAGAAAAAAAAAGGATTCAGACTTCATTGCTGAAATGTACAGACTTCATAAATATTGATTTTTTTTTTCCTATGGAGGTAATTTAGTCTGCTTTCTCTTGAGTTCTTTTCTGAGAAAAGATTGATCTGTGTTTGGACCTTTTCCAGGAAAAGGTGAGAATTCAACCAAGTCTTCTATTCATTTTTACAGATGGCCACACTAATCAAGTTATGTTATTTGAAAAGAAAATGTCTGGCATTTCATATTGGGAAGAGCTTTGCATTTCTGATTCGTGTTAGATAGACTGAGCCTGTTTATTGAAGTCAGGCCTTGGGGATTTAGGCAGGGGAGGAGATGTGTTTCAGCTGAGTTTAGGTTTTGACAGCATCAATGTCTAACTCTAAGCTGGTCATTTGGGATCTTTCCAGTGTCAGGGGGAAGAAGTGAGAACTTTGAGTGATTGTTTTGTCTAATCTCTTTAAGTTTCAGGTTAATTTTTTAATTTAAAAATTCTTTTCATTGATTATTTTTTTTTCTCAAAGGGCACCCCTGTTTGTAAGGAGGTTTACTAGGCCCAAGAAAAAATAATCACCTGATTTAATCCATGGTCATTTATAGAATATTAGACAATAAATGGAAAAAAAAGGATGAAAGCAGCATCAAGTCATTATGCCTTTGACTCAATCCCCATTCAATTAATGAGTTGCCATTTCTGATCAATATTTATCTTCCCTGGCCTTCAGTGTTTAGAGTGATGGAAATGATGTAGTTCTTTCAGGTAATCTATTAACAATTTCATGATCCTCACCATGATCCACTAGGAAAGTTTCCCTCCAGTTCGACATAAACCTGCCCAGACAGAATTTTAAGCCTCTTGTTTTTCAGCTGATCTATGGTCATGGAGAAGAGGCAGTTTCCTGGTGTGCACCAACCCTTCTGTGCATTTCAGTACTTCTAGCATGTCTTCCTTTCTCACTTTTGATAACAGGAGACTTTCTTGTTAACAACCAGAATTCATAATATTTTACTGATAAGACCATGAAAAACAGAGAAATATATTGTATTTTGGGAGGACCCCCATGGCAGGCAGGAATGATGAATCTGACTCCATGTTCTCAGAAGGCTAATTTATTATTTTATAATACTCTATTATATTAAAGAATACTATACTATACTAAAGAATACAGAAAGGATACTTACAGAATGCTAAAAAGATAATAATGA
>JAWWMS010000208.1:68259056-68269412 GCA_035048045.1 Chlorospingus semifuscus
CCACAGCATTCCACCATCCAGGTGTCCCTGATCCACAGCATTCCACCATCCAGGTGTCCCTGATCCACAGCATTCCACCATCCAGGTGTCCCTGATCCACAGCATTCCATCCTCCAGGTGTCCATGATCATCACCCAGCTGAAGTTGCCCACCCCAGGGGAAGTACCTGGGTGTTCCTACATGAACCTGAGTGAATATAAACCCAACAGATGTGCTGTTTTAGGGGTTTCTTCCACCACCTGATGGGTTTGGGCTGTGACCATTATTTGACCAACTACCATCAAAATTGCACTACCCAAGTCTTGTTGTGAAGCCTTTGGGTGGTGAGATACTTTTATTATTATCCTTTCCTTCTCTTTCTCATGCATTTTCTTAGGTGATTTTTGTGCTCTTATGCTGTCTAAAGCTGCTCTTTTACTAAAGCTAACAGCCAGAATACCTGTGTGTTTGTTTTCCTTTGCAACCAAATTATTCTACAATAAACCCTACGTGTGTATATTTACAAAAAAACATTCATTCAGGGTTATTTCACTCTAATCCACCCCAAAAGATTTATTATCAAGAACCTGGGCTACTTTCCCCTTTTAGAGTAGATTGTAACAGGTAGTTGTAAAGAGCTTCAGTAAATCTAAAAATCTACTCATCCCAACAGTGTAGATCTGCAATCAGCAGAACCTGAATTCAGGACAATTTTTAAGGATATTTGTCATTTCCAAGCCATGAAGTTTCATTTTCTCAGAGCTTTTTTATTTATTTCTGATTGTAAACACCAGTGTGGTTCTCTGAATCTGATAAGAAAAACACAACAAACTCTGAATATGGAATTACAAAACCAGGAAATTCATGAATGAATAAATAAATCAAAACTAGCTTGTGGAATTGTAAATAATGCAGCATTTCTATAAATCTACTGAAAAATAATGGACATGCCTTATGATGAGGGCCTGACATCATCAAAATAGAAGAGACAGAAGGTTCCTGGAAAGGTGTCTCAAGTCACCTTTCAGGTGACACTGCAGGTTGCATACTTAGACAGTGATTTATGCACAATTGTGAGCAGTCAAGGCACTCAGGAGGGATCCATAAGTGCAAAAATCTTAAACTGACCAAGAAGCAATGCAGAGAACATTTGGGAACGTATCCTATTCCTCCAATAGTAACTACTGTGTTTCTGCTTGTTTCTTTCAAGTACACAAACACAAAACTGCTCTAAAAGAGCCAAGTGAACAGTAAAATAGCTCATTTCCACCTTGAAATACAGTGGAAAGCTCTAAACAAGCTGCTGTCCTCTAAAAATTATTTGGCCAGCCAGGAATTTGACAATGGTACGGATGGAAAAACTGCCCTGCTGTGCCAGTGACGGCTGAACCAGTCGATGCTGCTGCTCCAGCAGTCAGTCTCTTGTCACTCATCCCTGATTCCTCATCTCAGGACAGCTCTGGACATTCCTCTGTCTCATAACTGTAATTTACTGCTCACTGTCACCCAGATTAACCTCATGCAAGTCAGCTCCAGAGCTGAAATGTACACACCAATTATTGCTGATCTTAAATATGAATTGAGATGGAGCTGTTAAACGTGACAGCTGGCAGTATCTTGAGAGTTTATAGATTTTTCAGTTGCTATCATGTTTTTCGTTCTCCAATCAAGCACAATAACCAGCTGTCTGCTAAGGACATTTCATCTTCATGTACTGCAGCACTCTGTTTTTCCTTTGAGCCATTCCAATTTTTTACTGATATATTTGTGAAGAGAAGCTGCCAGCAGCTTTGTGCTTTCTCATTTGTTTTTCTGCTATTTTGTCATTTCAAGAAATAATATTTTCTTCTTTATTAGAAACACAAATTAGAACATATAGCAACGTAGGAGTAAGCAGGTATCAAGGACAAGTAGTAACTTTAAGATTTCAAAGAGCAAACATTACCCCCATGGTAAAGTAGGGTTTTCCTAGAGCACATTACTCAGGATTGCATCCAGATTATTCTGGAATATTTCCAGAGAGGGACATTTCACAGCCTCTCTGGGAAATCTAGTTCCCAGATGTGATTCTCACATCTAAACATTAAATCATCAGCAGTAATACAAGACTCCATTAAGGACTGATCATACCACTCAGACACAGAAATATCTGTCCCAAAAAAGCAATTATAATTAAAAAAGAAAAGCTCCTCTGGAATGTCAGCAAGGATTGGGAGCAGGAACACTGGATAAGAGGTAAAGCAAGTCAGGAGAATGCAAGTTGGCTTAATAATGAGCCCAAAGGCTTCAGAGGAGAAAATCATATTTGAACCAGCTGGGAAACGCCTTTTCAAATGCAGATTTGAATTAGTGCCAAGCCAGTACTGGAGTGATTACAGAGGTCTTTAACACTCATGGCTTACTCACTTGTCAACTGCTTTCCAAATTTATCATTGATACACCCCAGCAACACAACATTCAGTCTCTGGCACTGGCTCTGATGATGTCAGAGGGAATTCAAAGCATTCTTTTTTAAGCATATTTTTCTAAAGATATAATTTTCTCTCTTTCTTATGTTAATCAGACATCAACCCAGCAGCACCCAGAGTCTTGCTAGAAAGGGTGCCCAGCACTGGGTTGAGTTTGGCAGTGCATTTCTGAGCCAGGAGTTTAAGAGCTGGAACTCCCAGGTTCCTGGTATTTTTGCTCCCTGACAGCCTGCAATATAAATCATGAAGGATCCAGGAGAGAAAAGCAGCAGGAAACTAGACCCCAATCAGAGCTAACCATCCGTTAAATAAGGCTTTCATTTAGACAAATGGAAAACAATTGCATTAAAAGCTTCTGTGGAGCTGCATTTAGATCTTCTCTGTAGGACAGAAGTTTGAAAACGTAATTTTATTTTGAAATAAATTATGGGATTTATCACATATACATAAGAAGCTGAAAAATACCCTATCAATTTTCTCTGAGACCCTGGGAAAAAAATAGTCATATGACACAGCAAACTGAGAACTCTCTTGTCTTTGCTTCCCAAAAGTAACAGATTCTAAAGTTCAGTTGAGTTCATGAGAGAAATAATAGATATCAAGCTGGGAAAATATTTTGTCAAAGTTACAGATAAGGCAAATGAAGAATATGCATAATTCTGGATATACAAAGAATAATGAAGCAGTTTATAGCTCATCTCCACAGCAATTCTTGCAGAGAACTCCCAGGGATCTCCCTTCCACAGGGTTTAGGTACTGTGAGACTCTGGTCAATGCAGTAACTATACAAATATACAGTTATTCATAGAACTCATAAAGAGCCTAGGGACTAATTAAAGCCATTATTTGACAGGTAGGAAATGGAGCAAATCAACATTTATCTGAAGAGAAGGAAGCAGAAACCAAAACACATCTTTTATAACACTAAGTAATACAACTGCAGAAGCAGCACCACTTTCACTTACCTACGTCAAAATCTCCCCTCTCCTTCTTTCTACCAACTTTTTCTTTTCAGATTTTTCTTTGGATGCCAAAATTTTGAAAGTATCTACTTTTTCTTCAACTCAAAGCCTTTTCCTTCAGCTCTTGAAGATTTGTAAGAAGCACCCCTCTGAACCCAAATCATAGAAGTAGATGAATGAAAATGAACTATTTTAAGCTGGAGAAAGACTGAACTAACATTGACTGAATAGCACATTGCCAACAGCCTGCCCTTCATCTGCATCCTTTAAATATCACCACAAAGTATTTACTTTGCTGTATGCTCATCTGATGAACACTCATCCCACAAAAATCATCATTTTTCAGCTATCATCAAACAGAATAAACGCCAAATCATGAATGACTGATTAATTTCACAATCTCTAAAGCAAGAGCAGGATTGCAGTAGTTTAAATCCACACAGGCAGAAGATGTTAAAGATGTGCATCTCTGCAAAATCAGCCTTGATCTGACTTAGGACTGTGTCATGTTTGGTGTGTCCCATTCACTTTTACCCTTTTGGAACTCATGAAAGCTTTAAAACCCTTTCCAAGTGAGATCTTTTGTTATACTGAACATACTTTTGAGAACCCAAGATAATCAATCCACAGGTTTCAAGGAAATAGGTTTAGTATCAAAGCAAATTCTGCCATGGCAGAATGGATGAAATTCAATCCTTAGATAACAGGAGCTGCCTACAAGCTCAGGATCTGATTTTCTGTCCTGGCTATGGGATTTAATTAATTTATCACAGAAATCTAGAGATATTTAACTTACCCCTGCCCATATTAGATTATAACAGTTGTCACCTCAATGGCTCTTCAGGCTCTGTTGGCAATATTGATCTGATCTCCAGTATTGATCAGGTCTCTGACAATTATAACTGGAGCTTAAGCAACAGAGGCTCAAATGATTTAATGAAGGAAGGAGTCTGCCAGTTTGTCCATTCCTAGAGCATACATGACATGGAAGTTGGCTGGCAGCTACAAACTGACCCATGGAGGATTCAAATTCCTTGAAGGGGCAGATTGAGGAGTCAATGCTCAAAGAAGCATTGGAATTTTTTAACCTGGTATCTTAAAATGGCATCCACCCTTAAAGAACTGAATTGACACCCCCTACTTTACCTGTCCCTATGTACAAAAAAATTAAATTTAGGCATAGCAATATCTAATCTTAATCCCATCCCTTGTAACTGCTAACATCAGTTTGGAAGTTATCATGGTAAAATTCTACCACATCAGATCTAGTTAAATCAGAAGTTCTGCATTTTATGTAAATTAAGTATATATTCAGTTTTTATAAGGTTTACTCAATAGATATAAAAAAAATCTTACCTAAGTTGACTACATTTCAGTATACATTGACTACATTCAGTATAAGGCAGAAAAATAAATAAATTACAGGGGTTGTGCAACTCAGACTAAGAAGGACACAAAAAAGGGGAAAAAAAAACTGAATAAAAACCATGCTGTGGAAACCATAAAAACAGCTGCTCACACCATTATGTGTTTAAGTAAAAATGATGAAACGATATTAGCAACCTTCAGAGTGTCATAAATGCCGTCAGGAATTTAAAACTTTCCTCCCTCTGTAAATGCAGTCAGAAATAAAGTAAGAATGTTTCTGGTCCAAGGGCAAATTGCATCATTACCAAAACTCTGTGTACTGAAAAAGAGGCACCACAATAAAATGAGAAGCCACCACTCATCAATTCTTAAAGTTTTTTTCAGAAGACCTTTAAGGATTAGACCAATATTGCTTCTACAAAGCAAGACTTTGTAGGAAGAAACTCAGCAAGTTCTTTTCCACCACAGCCTCAACACCTGGTATTTAATGTTCTCTTTTATAACTTCTAACCCCTAACACAGCAGCAAAACTTCACATTCATTCAAGCTTTCACAAGAACCTGTCAACCATCATTTCAAAAAACTAAAGGCAAATAATGCTTTTCAATTCAATCAAACAGCTATTCCTTGAGGTGACTCCGTTACATGGAACAATGTCTTTGAAAAGCAACATTTAAGCCTGAACTGTAAAATGAAGTGACTGAAGGACTGAAGTTTGCACTATTGATACTGAATTCCATCACTCTCACAACTGTAACAGAACCAATGGAAATAACAATGTTAAAGGTCTATCCTTGAACACCCTCTTCAGCATTATTTTGATGATGATTCCAGCAAAATGGGATCAAAATGTGTAATCTGATATTCTGAGAGCAACCAAAGAAACAGTAAAGTAGAGGATGCTCAGTTTGACACATCTTGGCAAATATTTTAATTTTAAAACATGTTTTTGATGTTGCTTTGGTCTTTTTCCCACATCCTCAAAAGGACATGGCAATAGAACATCTGAGTTTTAAAACACAACATTGGGTGGAGAGAATTTTCTGGGACACATTCTGTTTCTGCACAACAAAGGTTATGCACTGCCAGTTCACACCACACTGAAGAATTCAACACCTCTGGAAACCCTACCCAGAGAGCTGATTTTAAGATTGTGTGAACAGCACTAGTGCTGTACTCACGGCAGCTGAGTATTTCATTGCTCCACCAGAAAGTGAAAGCTTCAGTGGTTTAATCCACACATCAAAAAGTCAACTTCTTGTAAATGTCTACAGGTAACATCCTAAAAATCTAACACAATGACCATCCCACAGGGGCTAGCATGCTGAAAATTACCCATATTCATTGAAAATTACCCATATTCATCTTCAATAAGAAAATAATTCTTGGGCCATTTCACACTGACATTACTCACCATTGTTTTCATTTTAAAAAGTACTCTACTTCCAAAGGAACTGCTAGTTATTACCTAAGAAGAAACTTTAATGCCAAATTTGTGGGGAGCACCGAGATCACATTTAGATTACTCACCATTGTTTTAATTTTAAAAAGTATTCTACTTCCAAAGGCTAGCTATCACATAAGAAGAAACTTTAATGCCAAATTCACAGGAAACACTGAGTTCCTTGGCAGGTACACCACCATCCCCTGTGAGCTTCTGATCGTACCCATCTCTTGTCAAACATTTGCAACGCATTAAAAACTTCAACAACTCAACCAGCTCAGGACAAAGCCACGTTACAACATCTGAGATACACTAAAGCAGCTGCAGCCTCAGGGGGGCTGAGGCAGCCGTTGTCACTTACGTTGTTCATGTACTCGGAGAGCAGGTCCTGCAGGGCCTGGCGCACGGCGTTGCACTCGGCCACGATGCGCTCGCGGCGGTCGTCGCGCGTGCACGAGGAGTCGGCCATGAGCGCCGCCCCGCTGATGATGCTCTCCAGCCGCTCCTCCAGCGACGGCCGGAACCGCGCCTCGCTGAACGTCATCGGGTCCAGGATGATCTTGTTCTGGAAGGAAAAGGAAAATGGGAAAATGGTAAAATGGGAAAATGGTGAGCGGTCGCGTGTTTTTGGCATTTTCAGTGCCTTTGGAGAGGTTTTTCTAGTCTTTCCTAGAAATAATTTATCATAGAATACCAGGTTGGACGAGGTCACAAGGATTATCAAAACTTTCTTGGAGCAATTACCAACCACATTCCTGAAAAAGTAAATATTAAGAGAAATATGTGTGTGTGTGTGTGTGTGTGTGTGTGTGTGTGTGTGTGTATGTGTATATAAATTCACAACCTTGGTACCCAGAGAAGCTGTGGCTGCCCCTGGATCCCTGGAAGAGTCCAAGGCCAGGCTGGACAGGGTTTGAAGCAACCTGCGATAGTGAAAGAGTTTTTAGTCTTTCCTATAAATAATTTATCATAGAATACCAGGTTGGAAGGGGTCACAAGGACTATCAAAACTTTCTTGGAGCAATTACCTAGCAAATTCCTGAAAAAGTAAATATTATAGAAATATATACATGTATGTGCACATATATATCTATATATATAAATATATATATTCACAACCTTGTTACCCAGAGAAGCTGTGGCTGCCCCTGGAGCCCTGGAAGTGTCCAAGGCCAAGTTGGACAGGGTTTGAAGCAACCTGCGATAGTGGAAGAGTTCTTAGTCTTTCCTATAAATAATTTATCATAGAATCCCAGGTTGAATATCGCAAGGATTATCAAAATTTTCTTGAAGCAATTATCTACCACATTCCTGAAACAATAAATATTAGAGAAATATATATACATTTTTCTAAAGCGTGTATATATATATTTGTGTGTTATATATATATATAAATGTATATATAAATATATATATACATATATTTATATAAAAACTCATAACCTTGTTACCCAGAGAAGCTGTGGCTGCCCCTGGATCCCTGGAAGTGTCCAAGGCCAGGCTGGCCAGGGCTTGAAGCAACCTGAGATAGTGGAAGGTGTCCCTGGCCATTGCAGAGTCTTGGAACAAGATGATCTTTAAGGTCCCTTCCAACCCAAACCGTTCCATGCTAAAGCAGTATTATTTCTCTACAAATATTCTGAACGTTTCTTGGCTCTTCAGGACATTTATATGCAAGGTATAAATTTTTTTATTCCTGAAGATAGAGTGGGATGTTCTCCATTAATAATTTCATTTTGATTATTTTAATAAGCAGCCTACACTGCTGAAATGTTGCTATATTCCCTCAATATTTCATGAGTTAAAAAAATGAGGAAGTTAAGACTGCAAGGAAATCATTACTAGATAATGACACTTATACAAAAAATACTAAATCTCTGACTTCCATTTTGTAGAGCATCTCTTAACAGCTTTTTTTTATTTTTAGTCAGGAAAAAATTGCTGGATTAGTTAACTAAAAAGGGAGCACCACATGAAGACAATCTGAAAACATCTTCAGTTTGTCAAATAGTCTACTGGTTAGCAAAATATCTTTATTCTACTAGAAAAAGAATTGATTCTCGAAGACTCTTTTCTAATAAAGAAAGGTTAATTCCTAAATTGTGATCACTACTAAACACTTGTGTACTGGATCTATCAAACTTATTCCTAAATATCAAATAGGTTTAAACCACATTGATTCTACTCTTCTCACAGTAAAACTTCATGGGAAGTTATGAGTTTTGAGTCACTTCTGGATTATAAGAACTGCTTTTCTCCTTTTGCAGTTCAAGGTAAGAAATACAAAAGCAATAATCACTTGCTCTCACTCTCAGGCACATTTACCACACTGTGTAATTCAAGAACCTTTTGTTGAAATCATGCAAAGAAGTCTCCTACTTGCATATGGACTACAAATGCCCTTTAAGCTGTGCACTTGTTATTTGAGCTTTAAAAAAGAAAATAATCATGAAATAGGAATGAAAAATGTAAGAGCATTTTGATTTCTTATAATCACACCTATTTTAAAGCACATAAGATTTGTTAATGAGCCATTTTAATTTTCTCAATGTTCTGACAACTTTATGATTAGTCTATTTCTTTTAATATCCAAGAGCAATCAGCAAGTGCAAGTCAAATGATACAAGTAATTTGAAAAATAAAAAAACCAACAAAACCAACATAGTGTATCAAAATGTACATTAAAATTTAGGAACATGAACACATGACCAACATGTGCCTTTAGCACTGAAAATTTTTCTGTTTATTATTAATCAGAAAATGCTCAAATGGATTTATCCAAACCTAAAGACAAACTCCACCTGAATATTTTCTTAGTTTCAGCAGGACAAGGCTCTTAGAAAAGATCTCATTTCTCAATAAAACTTCCAGTTCACACACAGACCCCATAACTCTCACTATTATACAGAGAAAGGAACCTCTGAGAAATCTGTAACTTCACTGAATCCTCAGCAGTTAAATAGTAATAAACACAAGGAATTTATGAAAATCCATTATTTAATAAAAGGAAAAATAGAAGAATTTTAACCAGATAACATATTGTTCCAGCTCCAGGAACTGCTGACTTAGCAGAAAAAATGCTGCATTAGCCAGAATGTGAAATAATGTCTCACATGTATCTTCTGGGGTCTGTGTTTCACAGCAGTAAGCAGAGCAGTTTTACAAGCACCTAAATTAGAAATGACTTCTCCAAGAGTTAGGCCTGTGCATATTTATGTAATGGGGCTTTTGAGCCAAAGGATAATGCTTGGGATTTTAAGAAATCAGCTGTATAAATTCATTTTCACAACCTCATATTTCACGTGGCAGTAGCAGGACTACGATTGCACCAAATGAACTATATAAGCCACTTATGGAATTAGCAAGAAAAAAATATTGAAAAGAATAGCTGCTTGCTTCAGATCCCTAACCAATCCTTCCAGAAACGCCTCCCTTTCCCTCCTCTTCCTCACAGCCACAGGTGTAAGGTTCTGTACATAGAAACTTTCAGACAGATCTTACGCCCCTCAGCAAGTCATGAATCACATTTAGCTCCTTAGATTTGAAGACCCTGCACTCAATTCTTTTGTGAGATCCAAAAACCTACCTGACATATGGAAATATGCATGGGCAGATCAGATCTATTTGCATATGCAAATGCAGTGTTCTGTACCTGTGGACCTGCACAGGCTGGGGGTGACCTGATGGAGCAGCTCTGGGAGAAGGACCTGGGTGTCCTTATGGACAACAAGCTGCCCCTGAGCCAGCAGTGCATCCTGGTAGCCAAGAATGCCAATGGCATCCTGGAGTGCTTTAGGTAGAGCATTTCCAGCAGTGCAGGGAGGGGATCCTGCCCCTCTGCTCAGCCCTGTGAGGCCACATTTGGAGAACCCCATCCAGTTCTGGGCTCCTCAGGACAGGAGAGACCTCGAGCTCCTGGAGCGGAGTAAGTGGAATCTGCAAAGGTGATGAAGGGACTGAAGCATCTCCTGGCCCAGAGAAGGCTGAGGGAGCTGGGGCTGTTCAGCCTGGAGAGGAGCCACAGCTGAGAGGGGCCCTAAGCCCTGGCTGTCCCTGGCTGTCCCTGTGTGCAGGGAAGCTCAGAGCAGGGCCCAGGCTCTGCTCCAGGGCCCAGCAATGGCACCAGAGGAAGGGG
>JAWWMS010000208.1:68280539-68292744 GCA_035048045.1 Chlorospingus semifuscus
AGGAAGGAAGGAAGGAAGGAAGGAAGGAAGGAAGGAAGGAAGGAAGGAAGGAAGGAAGGAAGGAAGGAAGGATCTGATGATCATGCGTTTATTTAGTAGAATTTGCACATTACAGAATACTCTGATGTGGGGAACACTGTCAAAAAGAGAGTCCTTGCCAGGGAATGATAAGGTGTATTCGGAGCACATGAATTTAGGTCATCTCTTGAATGTATTTAGGTGAAATATGGTAAAATACATATCATATTTATGTACAGTTGGTTGGATTTTTCCCTTCTGAAGTCAGTTTAGAACTTTTGTCTCCCTGCTTGCACCAGCATATTTCAAGAAAACTTCCAGTTTCAGAGCTGCTTTAAATTAGTCTTGTCTTACTCCAGAGGGACAATCATGTGGCATTATTCTTTTTTCTTTTCTAATTTTTCTTCCAGAATGAAGAAATTTTGCTTTGCTGTGTAAGATGAAAAGGAAGAGCAAAGCAGTTCAACACCAGCCCTCTGTGTTTTCAGATTTTGAGATTTCACCTTCACATTTGAAGACCACATTTGGTTTCAATATATTTCCACATTTTATTTTTTATATTTTATAATTTGTTGTCACTGTGAATTTAAACTCACCTGAGTATATCAAACAGAAATTTAATTTAAGGAATTTCAGGATTAAAATAAAGCCATCTTCCCCTGATTAAAGATCAGTGTTTAAAAGAGTGGTCAGGGCAAAATTCAAACAGATTCAGTGCTCTAAGGCTGATCAGTGTTCTCCCTTTTCAACCTCACTTCTCTGGACTGAAGGGAGCTGAAATTACCCTCATAGCACCATGCTCACCAGGACTGAACTTAATAGTGAAAAAATGAAGGTTTTGAACTTGAAGGGGTGAAAGCAGTGGTTTTTGATGTGATGTAGAAGCTTTTTGCTCAGAAATGACTAAGAAGGAGCTGTGTACACGGAGATATCACAGAGACACCGACTCCTTCGGGCCTGTGCTCAGAGAATTCCTGGATTTGGACACACTGCTGAGCCAGGAAAACACATGGATGTCCCTTAGCTGTGCTCAGCAGGGCACAGAGGAGAACAAGGTGCAGAATCACAGAAACACAGAATAATTTATGTTGTAAAAGACGTCCAAGATCCTCAAGTCCAACCTGCGGCTGATCACCAGTTGGAGCAGAGCACCGAGCACCACATCCAGGCCTTGCTTGGACACCTGCAGGGATGGTGATCCCACTACCTCCCTGGGCAGCCCCTGCCAATGCCTGACCACCCTTTCCATGGACAAATTCCTCCTGATGGCCACCCTGACCCTCCCCTGGCCCAGCCTGAGGCCGTTCCCTCTGCTCCTGTCCCTGTTCCCTGGGAGCAGAGCCCGACCCCCCTGGCTGTCCCCTCAGAGCCACAAGGTCCCCCCTGAGCCTCCTTTGCTCCAGGCTCAGCCCCCTCCCAGCTCCCTCAGCCCCTCCTGGTGCTCCAGACCCTCCCCCAGCTTCAGTCCCTTCCCTGAACAAAGTTACTCCTTTACTTTATTTCTAGATATAGTTTTACCCCTTTGCAGTTACCAAACACACACCAGTGTCAATGCCATCTATCTTCATCTCAGTTTTATTCCAGCACAGTGTCCTGGTCTTTCTCATTGCAGTTCTTCTCACTCAATTTCATTCTCTTTTTATCTACCTCCCCACCACACTCCAGTTTGATGTGGAGGTCCTGTCTCTGCTGCACACCATGAGGGCTGTGGGGATGATGCCAGATAAATCCATCCCACAGTTTAACATGTGCCAACAAGGCAGTCCCTCCATAACCAGAAGAGATGAGAGCTTACCAGATCAAAACTGCCATTTCCTGAGTGAAAACAGAGCCTTTTCAGAGCTCAAAGTAAGTTCTTCAAAAATTTAACTATGCAACTTCCATAAATTTGGCTAAATATCATGAGGGGGAAATAAACTGTGCATCCCCATTTTCATTAAGGACTTAGAGATATTTCATGAGCACAAAAGATATGCCAAATTTTAATAATAAATTACTAGTAAGACCAGGAATACCTATTTTTAAATGATCTAAGAGTAAAGCAGCAACATGGAAGTGAAAGGACAAAGCAACAAGGCATTAAACACATTCTTTTGTCATCAATCAACTTCAAATAGGACTTTAAAGGAAAAAAATCTAAGGAACAGATTTGTGAGCTCTCCTTATTTCTACATAAATTCTCTCTGAGAAGCAATAAATGACAACTATCTTCAAAACTTTGCTGCTAATAACTCACAGGTGACTTTACACAACCCCCCAGCGAATAGAGGGAGACAATTATCAAAAGACCTAGTTAAACACAATGGCTGTGCTTCAAATAGGTAGAATAATTATTTGTATTTTATGTGATGATATTTTGACTGAGAAAATGTTCAAGTTATTCACACTGCAGTTATTTGAAGCACTAAGCCACGGAACACTGATTCCAAAATCTGAAATAATGAAGGCTGAGAAGTGTTAAAATTATAGAAAAAACTTGTAAACTTATTTTTAATACAGCATCATCATCTTGGCAGATAATATAGGGGTTAGTAAGCACTTCTCACAAAACATAAAATTATTATTATGACTGAGACTGTAAAATAAATATTCTGAAAAATTAGTTTCATTAGAATATACAAAGTTCCTTTCCCTTGCTGAAGTAATATAGTGCCACCATAAAAAGCAATGTTTTTTTCTCCACCACCTTTTAACTCATGACACAGTTTCACTAGTCTGCTAATATTGCTTATAAAACATAAAGGTAAATTCACAACCATCCCACCATAACCAGCTATAAATTTTGACTTTCCCTGGAGGCTAGGGAATATCATCTTTTTCCCTGGAGGCTAGGGAATATCATCTTGGATACACCATTAGGTGTGAATAAATCTCCCTCAACAGCTAAGCAGTGACTTAGAAAATGAGTAATACAATTGTTTCAGGCTCTGTGTCCTCATAAGTCAAAGTTTTCATTTAGTTTCCTAAAATAAGAAAGAGAGAATTCCCCAAAAAGGCTGTTTTTCCACACATAATTATGAACAGAACACGCTACTATGGCTACACATCTCCCACACACATGCATGGCTCCTGCACCATCACTGAAAGTGGAAAAGACTTTACCTGAGGAGAAAAAGGATGAATATTCTTATACAGGCAGGGGACAATATCTGATGTCTTGCACAGTCTTCACTACATTTATTTTCACTAAGCACAACAACTCTCTTTGCATTGAACAACAGCCTTTTTCCAGAAGGCAGCAGCAGCATCATCAGTTTGGGACTGAGAAGTCACATGTTTTCTGTCCCTGTTTGTCAAACCTTTGCTGTCCATAACGTGCAAAGTCCCACACAAAAGCTGGAGCACAATCAGACCACACAGGGATATTATTCCCAGGATCTTACCAACCAGGGACCTGAAAACCCTGAGGAATTCCTTAAATCTTAACCCACCGTAACTGTGCAGGAAAAGCCACAGATGTAAGAATAGATGGAGGAGACAAGCCCAGTCCAACATGCTGTGAGATGAACCACCTGCACTGCACCTCCACTTCCAGCCCTAAATGCAGCAGGACTGAGCAGCTCCTGATGTGACAGATGCTGGGATTGCACCCTTGTGTCTTAATCAAAGTGAAAAGGACACCATTCCCCAGTAATAACTTCAACAAGTCTTTGCCTTAAGTCAAAATGAAAGATGAAATTATTGTCAGAGACTGTCTGCAATAACCTTTTTGTTCACTGCCTGAAGTACAATCCTCACATGTGAGACAGGGAGAAACCATCAGACAGGACTGCTAATGAAATTAACAGCTAAACAATTAGCTGTCAGGAAAGTTGCTTAAGTGAAACTGTATGTACTGCTGGAACAGAGGCTGCAGCACTTTGCCCACAGCTGAACTGACTGCTATCAACTCTGAAAAATGCTTTTTCCATGCCTTTGATTAACATAATTCAAGATTCAAGTTGAATGTTAATGTTTCCAGGACACTGAGCACCATCACCATTTTCATTTTTTTGTCTTGTCTTCCTAACTTGCTAGACAAACATGATTTTACCACTCAAGCAACCTCAGATCTTGGTCACATAACTGAACTGCCAGATTAATCAGACTTTGCATTTTCTAGAACCATGTAGCGAGATTTGTCAAGGATCCTAAGGATTTCAAGAAGTTATTTTTCTCACTATCCCAGCCACTGCATATGAGCATAAATGACCCCTTCTAATTCCAGTTCATTAGCAGCAAACAATTATTCCTCACCAAAACCAATACAAATCAATGTCTACCCTTTGTGTGGGATTCACATTCTCTGAAGCTGAGAGAAGCAGAAAAAAGAATAATCAAAACAATTCTTTATCTCAATCGCTGCTCCTGTGTTGTACCAAAGTAGAATGCAGTATGGAGAGTGCTTACCCAAAGTGATGGTGTTTGGTTTCCTTGGCCTATCAGGGCCAAGCACGTGTCCAAAGTGTCTGTCAGCAGACAGTCAAAGATTCTGGGCAGTTGAGTTGAGTGCTTGTGCAGATTCAGTTTAAAAGTAGTGTAATATAGTATAAAATAATATAGTATAAGTAATTAATTAGCCTTCTTATATCCATAAAGTCAGATGTGTCATTCCTCCCTGCATCCGTGGCGTGATTTTACTCTGCCTCTGCAGTCTGAGGAAATGGATGTGAATGAAAAGGGGAATTTGAGTCCCATATAAGAACAACTCAGTTAAAAGCTCTGTAGATTGTGTGGAGAAACACCTCATTCTCCACACCGTTGTGGTGTCATGTCTCAGTGAGATGTCATGGTTTGCCTCAGATACCCCAGGTTTCTCTCTGAAGATTCCTTCCCCAGGTGTGTCAATCACGTCTCCTTTCCACACCCTGACCCTTGCCCAGCACTGTCTGTCATTCCTGGCATTCCAGAAGGGCATCGAGTGATTGGCAGAATTCAAAAGATGCCCTCCACCCCTGGGGGGACACTGGGCCATCCAGGTGTTCTTTGTCCCTTGAGACCTCCCTTCTGTACCTTGTTGGTGGTCCCCACATTCCTTCCCTCCCCCTCTCCCCCAGGTAAAAGGGCAAGCAAACCATGTGGTTCAGAGAGTTCTGTTGGAGCTGTTGCTGGATTCAGAGGCCTGTGGGCCAGAATAAAGCTCTGGATCGAAACCCTCCAGCAGAACCGACTCCTTCTTTCCACCATCACCTTAAAGCTTCTTCAGCAGAGGGAAACCTGAGCTCCTGCATGCCTGTACTTGCCTCCAAGTGCTCAGGTGTAACACCCAGCCAGCCTATAGTGTCTCTGGGTGAAACACCACAATTGCCACTTTTTGGCTCAGCACCAAGGGCCAGACAAGCTCAGGCACGTCCCGTCCAGCTATATTGGTAATTATTCCAATAACACCCAGCTGATACTCACATCAAACTCATTCAAAGCAGCAGCGAGCTCTCCAATGCCAGTGTGGCCCTTGTTCTCATCGGTGGGTGAGGTGGCCTGGGCAGCGTTGGAGATGCCAGCAATGGCCTCCTGCACCTGCTTGAAGACGTAGTCCCTGTTGGCCCTCGTGGCCGCCACGTCGGGGTGGCGCAGGAAGGCCTGCGAGGCCGTGTACAACATGGTGGCGTTCTTCTTCAGAGCCCCGCGCGCCGCGGCCATCTCGTCCCTGCAGTGAGGATCCTTCAGCTCCTGGGGGAGAGCACACAGCTTTTAGAGTTGGAAATGAAAGGTTGGAATTGTGTTAGAATTCACTGCCTTGAGCATCCGGGCATGGACACCGTACAGTGGTTTGGCAGAGATGGAATCCATGGCAGAACTGACCACAAATCACTGAAAGAATTCTCCTCCTGCCCAAGGAAGTCGAGTCCTTCTGTGTCACTACAGCTATTACATTCTGCTCTCATTATCTTACCTAAGAGTCACTTCCCTTTTCCAAAAACCCACTACAAATGTACATAAAACATTCAAAATTACTCTTCCCAAACAACTGGGTTCCATCTGCTGATTTCATAATGGCAGCACTCCTGTTGCATCAAGTGCCTTGTTTTTCTAATTACTACACCCATGTCCTTTATAAAATTATCGTAAGGTAGACCTTTAAAAAAATCAAATTAGAAGTATCACATAAATGAATACCATAGAATCATAGGTATTAACTAAGGAATTAACAGGAAAATCACAAGAATTAACTAGGTTGGAAAAGAGCTTTGAGATCATTCAACCTATGACCTAACACCATATGGTTTTAGTTCTTAAAAACCTACTGAATATGCCTCTCAATATTTCTAGTTTGGTTCCCTTCATATTTTGCTCTATTGCTCATATCATTTAGAGTTTTTATATTTAGAATATGACAGATACTTTCTTTTGTTTCCTCTGACAACAAGAATCAGATACTGCACAATATGTTATCATTATTATTATAATTCCCTGATTTTTTTTCAGTTATAGTGTATATCATGTTGTTCTTGAAAGCCTTACAAACATTAAGACAGTCCTCATAATATTCATTAGAAATAAAAAAAATATTATTACTTCTACTTTAAAGCTATGAACAAACCAGTCTGGAGAGCTGAATAGTTTATTTATGTCCACACATGGAATCCATTGCCAACACTGAAAAAGGACCCAGATATTCTGGATTTAAAGGTTCTACCCACTGATTAATTTCAACCACATGCAGCTGACAGGTAACAGTCTTCAGAGAGAATTTTTGGCATATTCTTGTGTCTTCAATGAGAACTTAAGAGATATAAGCAGCCATTAACTTTCAGATTTTTTTCTTTTTCCCATATTTGCAGCTCTGTTTCCACAGGGGAAGTGTCTGAATGTACTGAAGAGCATTCTCCATAGAATGCCTAGATTTTACACTTTAATTTATTGGCCTTAGTCAGATGGTTTGCTTTCTGTAGTTCTGCAAGGAGCAGGGAGATGAGCTTGATGTTCCTTACAGGTCTCTGCCAACTTGAGATATTCAATGATTCAATTTTAGTATAACTCTTAAAATGCTATTTTTCATAAAAAAGCCCCACAATCATGATTCAGAAGAAAATTGTCATTACTGCAATTCAGAAAATAAGGTAAATAGGTGGATGAATATGGAAAGCCAGCTTTCCAAATCCAGTGTTCAATGCAGTACAAAGATGGCACATCCTTGAATTATTGGTGGTATTCAAATATAATTGAAGTTGGAAAGACCTTATACAACTCTACAGAGTCTTGAAAAGAGCAGGGTTCAGGGGAAAGCTATCTTTATTGCAAAGTTGTACAATAACCAGCCTTGAATAAATGTTATCATGACTTTCTGGTCTCTTTTTCAGCTGCCTTAGCAATGAATAAATGGACAAATGAATAATTTTTTTAAAAAATCTGGAAATTATTAATAATGGTTTTAAGCACAAAGTAGATTTCTGTTCCTCCTGAACTTGAAATCTACTGAACTAGAAAAGAGCTTGTGCTTTACCAGCTGTCAGAGTGACCTGAAATCTGCATAGGTTAGAATTAAATGGGAATAATCATCAAATTAAAACTATCCTTAACCTCCTGAATCACTTCCCTTTTCACCCTTCAATCTGTTATTAATTGAGGCCTCTTGGAAGGTACTTTTAAAGAAATGGCACTTCTGAAAAACATCACATTCAAAACTAATCAGTGTAATTAAATTATAGGCCATGACATAGCAATTAGTGGTTCATTGTACATTTTAAACCAGACTTGGACATAAAACAGGAGAACTTCAGAATGAAGATGGACTTTCCCAGCCACTCCTGTACTCACCTGTTGTCGCCTCGCAGCGACATAGTTCAGTTTAACCATTTCCTTCCCAAATTCCTTAAAGCGATTGGCTAAATCTTGCTCATTTGTTGCATTTTTCACAGCTTCTAGTGCCTCCTCTACCTACAACACAATAAATCAGCTCTGTCAGCATTTGAATCCACTCTTTGACAAAGTCTGTGACTGTTCCACCCAACGCTCTGTCTTACATAGACCCAATTTAGGTTTCACATCCATCACTGTACAGAAGCTTGATGAGAGTCCCATGAACTTTAATTAGGTTTTTAATAGAGCAGCTGTCGCTCTGCATTACTGTCCATTTACTGTGCTTTGGGATCATGTAAAGATAATGTCAAAGATATCCCTGCTTTAATTTCACCACCCACACTTATCTGATGAAATATTTAATATCTGAGGGGTTCAAAACAAAATACATGAGTATGTTCTTAATGTGTGGTACAGGCTTTATGGGAAAACAAAAAAAGCTTTCACTTCTGGACAAGAAATATTTAAAAAGGAAATTCAAACTTACCAATAAGGTTTAAATGTACCCTGATAAATCCAAAAGACTATCTTTGTGAAACAAAGGATAGTTTCAACCCAGAATATCTGCATTATTTCTTTTTTCCTCAGCTTTGAGCTTTCATTCTTTAGTTATTTAACACTAAGAAAAGAATCTACCCAAAAACCCACACCTGTACTTATGCAGTGATGCTGTAGCTAACAGACAAAAATATAAAACCCCAGTTATACCAACAAGTTGATCCACCAAATGTATTGTGAACCTTTACCTTATGCAAAGCAGGAAAAATATCTGAAGGGATAAAATGCTCTTTTCATGCAATAAGTAAAGGAAGCATTACTGTGACTAGATGGAAATTCAAAGTTGTACTTCTCTCCCTTGCAAGATAAAAATGCAATTCCAAGCAAAAACATTGAGAACTGAAAAGATGTTACTGATGCTTCTTGCTAAAAGCTGTTGTTCAGCTAAAAGCTGCAGTTCATAAGAACATGCATAACAAATTTTCCCCTCAGAAGGCGAGGGCTTATTGGCATGGGGAAAAGGAGGGGTTTGCAGCCCTCCAGACACTGCTGGGAATTGATAAATTCAGCAGTAGCTGGTGTCTAACAGTTTAGAAAGGCACAATTATGTGCAGAACCTATTTTTTTATTGCTTGAGTTGCTCTGTGTTTTCCTACCACTGAGAGAGTATATTTTCATTTTGAGCTTTTACCTACTTACTGCAGATTTACAAATTACAGGGCAGCAGAGTAGCAAACTCATACATTTCTATTGGAAAATGCATAATTCAGGAGCATAAATTCATAGCTGTTATGCTGGAAATTATAAACCAAGTTCTGCCAATTTACAAGCTACAATCTTATTCAGAATCCAAGTTCTCTCTTCTTTTACTCTTAAGGAGAACAGAGTTTTTTTAAAAAAAAATGAACTGACTGCCTTACTATTAACACAAATTGCAAAAGCATTAACATATTAAATAACTTGCTCTTGCAGAACTTCTTGCAAAATATGCCCATTTTCCATTTTTATCAGGAAACATTTATATTAAAATACCTGAAAGTTTCATCTTTATTATGTTTGTAATGCCAAGCACAGGCATGACAAAGTGAAATACATTTTTCTAAGCCCTGTTCCATATTAAATAGAAATCCTGAAAATTTTGTCAGAGATTCTACTCTGATAATCAGATCTCAAAGGATGCTGATTGTACTCTATCATGTCAGTCACACCACAGATTCCAAAATGAAGAAATCAGTTATGAGAAATACTAGAAAAGACAGAAGCACAAGCTCCTTTTAATGATATTTTTATTATTACAATTTCTTTTTTACAAATTCATACTGGAGCAAATTCTCCATCCTTGAGACAACACTCAACTTCAACTGATCTGTTCCTCTGATTAACTAGCCTGGAGTTAATTACAATATATCTATAATCCTCTGTGTGCATGACCACATACTATAATGGTACATGGTTTTTTAATGTGTTACAAAAGCTTCTGCAATAACCACTATTTCTAATTTTAGCAGTGTAAAAGATATGCAATGACCAAGAGTCCTTCCAGAAAGCACCTGCATATATTCCCTCTAAAACACTAATTAAAATGCACCATTTCCTGGGAAGCCTTTGACATGCTTTCAGAGAAAACTGATTACAGCACAATTCCGCATAAATCAGGCTTCATTACTCTGACATGCAGAATTATTTTAGTTCATTAATTTTATGGGTAACTTACACAAGTCTTTGAAGGTTACCTTTGAGTCAACAGAATAGCTTTTCTCCATCAATTTTGTATAGGATAACCATTTTTCCCCCTAGTAATTCATTTGTCTAAAAGCAGTTAGCACTGTAAAGGGGTAAAATAAGGATATTTACATGTTCAATCCTCAGAAATAAATTATCCTTTTTAACAGGAAAATAAAAGTGACAAATAGGGTGGAATGTTGAATTTTGCTAAAAAGAACCAGAAATCACTGACTTCTGAAACTGAGCTTGTAATATCATTAGATAAATGCAGAGATTACAAATCACACCAACAGACACAGCCCTTGCAAATCTGGGGTGCAAACTGTGCAAGTAAATGCACCCACTTACAAACCAGCACTGGACATTTGTATTTTACACAACAGAGTACTCTCCTGCAAAAGAAATCTCAGATGGGAGAACAGAATTTCTCATTGCCCATGGAAGAGCTTGAATACAAATTTTCATCATAATGTTCAGAAAAAACCTGTTGTTTATGACATTCAAGTGTTGGCCTTGCTAGGAAAGGACAATTTGAATTACAGTTACATGGAGCATTATAGAGAGGAAAAATTTACAGCATACTGGAGAGAGACACTGCTTACACTGCATGTAATCAGAGCCATGTGCTGACAATTCTGAGAGCAGCATTTTATCCACCAAAGCAGAGCTCACTAGAACCTGTGCTGAAAAATCGGCCTCTTCCCTTATGAAAACTGTTTTCCAGCTATTCAGGTTATCTGCACACTTTGCAAGTTGAAAGGTTCTGTTTTTCCAGAACATGAGATTGTTGTACAGTTGCACTATCAAAAAGACAAATAAAAAAATTAAAAAGAAAAAAAAACAACCCAACTTTTTTTGAACAGTTGCTAAAAAGAAGCAACTCTCCATCTCCTCTGTTAAATTCACACATGGACTCTGCAGGCTTTAAATATTCTGTATATGATTTTCTGAACAATTTTATTTTGTTTCAGAGGTTTTTGATGATTTGTTTCTGCAATAAAAATGTAACAGTGCAACAGCTAGGGAAGGTGGAAAAATGCATTTCCTACTTTCCACTGAAAATCTTTTTAATACTCCTGTATAAAAATGTGAATGGTGGCAGCCAAAAGAGAATATAAATCTGGTAATCTTTAATTCCTCTTTAATCTTTGATTACACAGTTGTACTATTGTCTCTCTCCAAATTAAACATTCGATCTTTAGATATATTCAGAAGTTACAAAGAGAAAAAAAAAGAAGAGTAGATAACTATAGTACCCAAACTGTGCCAGAAAGTCAAAATACTGGGAAAGTATGTGGGATAAGATGTGAGGGGAGCAAATGCTTGAGTTCAGGTCAGAGAGCTCTTTAATAACAGAATTAGTCCAGTCACTGAAGACAGCTCACAAATTTTGCTTTAAGTGTTCAAATATTAATTTCTGCAGAATTAGAAAATGAATGAGACTAATGCAGAATTGTGTTAACTCCTACCTCTGATCAGCACTTCAAGAGAACCAAGTGGAGAGTAAGGAATATGGACAGCCACCTTCCTAACTGATTTATCCCGTTTTTCCATGCCCAAAGCACACAAACCCAAGAGAGAAGGTGAAAAACACCTACGATTTTGAGGTGTGAGAGGAGCCTCATGACATCAGCCATGTCAGCCAGGATGAGCAGGCGGGTGACGGCCGAGAGCAGGGCGCGGGCGGCGCGCACCATGGTGCCCCTCTTCACTGAGGAGCAGGGGTCGTCCGCGAACTCCGACGAGGCGATGCGCATCGTCTCTCCTGGGAGAGGAACGCAGACAGTGCTCAGGTTAGTGTTCAGCCTTGTGGGTTTTATTTTTCTACAAAGTAGATAAACTAAGCGTTGCTGGGAAAAAAATCGGAGAACCATAAAACCCTTGGGTTGGAAGGGATGTTAAAGCCCATCCAGTTCCACTCCAGGGAGACCTTCCACTGTCCCAGGGCAATCCAAGCCTCTCTAACTTCTCCTTGGACTGTTCCAGGGGCAGCCACAGTGTCCCTGGGCAACCATTCCAGGGCCTCCCTGTTGTCATTATAGTGCAAAAGTTCTATTGCCATTACATTGCAAGGGTTCCGTATTGCTGGAGTTTTGTACCTCCTTGATGTTTCTTGTAGGGAGCTCCTCCAGGCACTGACTCTTCCTTGTCCTCACAGCAGCCAACTGACTCCAGTTCCCCCTCA